>JAXQGS010000033.1:0-44657 GCA_037040325.1 Mucor sp. M7501 | reverse complement strand
TACCTACAATCCATCCAATTGCACTGCCGTAATCACCGCAAAATTCTGTATACGTTCTGCCTACTTTTAAAGCTCGAATCAAAGCTTGATTCAAAGATGGATTAAAAGATAAGGAAAAATAGAAAGGAAAAATCCAAACTAAGGAAAGAGTTGGATGCGACGAGTGCTTTTTATAGTCGTTTGTGAAGAAATGTTTTGAGACGGCTTATTTGCATGGTAACATTTACAGAAAATGTGGTTTTTTTTTCTAGTACTGAGGCTTTTGCTGCGTTCTTGGAGCCTTTGAGATATAATGGAAGCCTTACTACATGGTTGAGTCATGCTGATAAGGAATAACGAGGTGATAGTGGAATAGCAAAAGGCGGAAAACGTATACGCTATTGAATATGAGCAACTGGAAATACAACAAAGATGAATGGTGGATGATTGGAAAAATGCAACATGTTGTACACTGAAAAAGGAGAGGATAGTGCTTATGAAAAATCAACAATCTGAGGCATTTGTGGTATTTCAGCAGCAAAGGTAGTATGATCAGTGTCAACCAGGCTTCAGATGGTATGAGATTGCGGAAGATCTTTAGTTAACGGAAGCGCTCTTGCATTATGCGGTTGCCAGCAAGCCAAAGTCTTGGATCAATAAGTCATCAGCGACATGAAGGCAATGAGAAATACGCTTTACGCAATGAGGATGAATTTAAACAACTGGATGCCATATTCTTAAAAGAAAATTTATTGACATGATAGATGTATCCATCAATTTAATCAGTTGTCGGAATATCATAGTATAGTACTATATTACTAACTAAATCAGCTGGATGCAGCGTTATAAATAGGATGTAAGGGATCCCCAATTAACACGTCTTTTGTATTATGTATTCAAAGTTTCTTCGTGTCCCTTTTCTGTTACAAAGAACAAAAACATGATCTCCATTAGCACCATCATGTCGTGTCCATCTAATTTCAAACTACGGTACACGTAGATCACACAGTGTAGATCAGCCTACTACGTTGAGACGTCCGGATGGATACAAGTGCACGAGTAAATGACGAATGGTCAGCAATGTTTACGGCTTTACATTGGAGTTGATATATCTATCATCTGCTCAAGCAAGTTGAATACAAAGGCAAACTCTATACGATTAATCCTTCTGCTTCAACAAATACATACACATCCCATTTTAAATCTTTAATCCGATCAACGAAACCTTAAACACGAATCCTATAATAAGCAACACATTCGTGTATAGTGATTGAAGCAGTTGCAAACATAGCAGTACTATTCCATCTTACTTCTTTTATTCTAAAGAACAACAGCTTTATATTGACACTAAGCATATATTCAAAGATCGTCATTGCTACTAGCAATCTGACCATTTCATTTTGTTTATTTATAGCCCCACTCTGGTGGGGGGGAGGTAGCACACACAAAACAAGACACGGTTTTGAGAGCGTAGCTTGAATATACTAGAGATGGCAAGCCAAATTCGCCATGTTGAAGTTCCTAAAAATAAAGGGCGTTTTACAATCAAGAAAAATATCCCTCTACTTTCTTCTTTAATTACAAAATCATGGAATCTCTTCGGACAGTGATTTCTCGGCTCTTTGCTGATATCCAAGACGTGCAATCAACCACTGTAAGGTGATCAAAACAAAGGTGTATAGGGGGGCGCAATGATGATTGATAAACAAGTTAGGATTGGCAGCATACGACGACAGAGAAAACACAAACGTTTTATGGGTGAGTTGACCTTGTTTCGTCGAGTGATGGATTGTCTTGCCAACATACATGTTTGCAGGTTGTTTGATAGAAATCCATCCAAGAGACGCCGACTTTCTCTGCTTCATCCAGAGACATCGCATGTGGATGCCAGCTACGACAATAGCTTCATTACGCTCCAGCACACAAGTCCAAGCAGCATTCGTCTAGACTACGAAGCACTAGCGCAGGATTTTGTAAGAGCATGTCAAATAGGCGGCGGCGGCGGCGGCAGTGTGGTAACTATGTCTTGTGCTTCATCTCGCCGCCACTAGTAGTAACTCACCACCACCAAATAGAATGAGCAACTCAAAGTCATCATGTTGAAATATCGAGAACCGCCCATCACCTTTGAAAAGACATCTCGCCTTGTGACATTTCTGCATCACGTCCTAAAGGTGATTCCCATCATACCCACAGCCACAGCAAAGACTGGATTTCCGCTGGGTTCGCTTGTGGAAGACATGACATTGACACTCTCCACACAGCAGCCCGCTATCTGGATCATCACGATACAATTCATGCTGTCCTGTCTCAGAAGTGCGCCACAGCAATACATTTACCATTCAGGCGTAACAACACCAGTGATCCTCAGTGTGATCAAACACGTCTTGCTGGAAGTCACTCGGCTGCCGCACAACGACATGTCGCCTATACAGGAAAAGTGCTTTGCGGTTGGAAAAGAACTGCTGGATCTGTTCTTGATACGAGATAATGCAACCACCGAGGAAGCAAAGATCTCTAAAAGGTTCATTGGCATAGGCACCATTTCTTACTATGATGTGGTGTATTCGGTAAGTCTTTCTCTCTCTCTCTGAGTGCTTGTATTGGCCAAGGCCATTGATACAAAAGACATGTAGTTTCCTGAATTGTACGGCCACTTTCTCAACGCAGCCATGACACCCAACACCACAGCACCACAACCATCGATTGCCAACTACAACATCTGGCTCATGACGCTCAACTACCTGACAGTGTCTATACTACAAGATCACCGTCTTTTGGACCGCATACCCACACTGATGGCCATCAATGTGATTAAGCATGTACTGCGAGAGATCAACACACTGCCCGCCGACCTCACCACTGTGCAAGTCAACTGCCTCAACAAGGGCAAGGAGCTGATTAACCTGCTGCTTTTGGGTGCTAATGGCGATGGCGCTGGTGCCGTGTCTCATTACGATATCATTGTTGCCTTACCTGATGTGTATGGCCATTTCCAACACGGCACATTTGCGCAGAGTGTGCACTGGGCCATGGAAAAGTTCATCAATGAGTTGGGTAAGCGACGTCGCCATCTAGCCTTTCTGATGATGCCGCCGGATGCATCATGGCCATTGATTTCTTTGATGAGCAGAAGACATGAATACAATGATCTGACGACCAGAACCAGTTACCACATGTTTGAAGGCGATCTAGTAAGTGCCTTGTTTTCTATGTGTGTGGACAAGGGGAGCTCATATGTGTGTGCCTGTGTGTGTAGATTGAATTTGTCAAGGAAGGCAGCTCCACCAACATTGAGACACATTTCCGCGACATGTTGTTTCAGCGTGCTTCCATGGACGAGTTTAGACAACTGGCCATGTCCTTGACACAAACAGGCCTTGATACGACCTTGATTCGAAAAGCCATGGTAGCCAAAGTGAGAGATGTGATTCGATGCATACAACATTTCAGCAGAACTGGCAAGAGAGACGACGCCCAAGCCCAGCAGAGTGAAAAGGAGTCCGAGCCGTCTTCCACAGCCAACGTTCGTGGAGAAGACATCAAAATAATGATACCCGATAACATTGATCTATGGGAGCTGATGACAGAAACTGCTGACCAGTTGTATAGCTTTGTATCTGCCGAGTAAGTTGTGTGTTGAAAGTATTAAGGAGAGCATAGAGGACTTATCTGTTTCTTAGTTTCTTTTCCTACGAAGATATACTTAACGACTTTTATGATCTCGTCTACAAGCCCAATGGAGAGCCCTACATGCCCAGTGCCAGAGACCACATTACCAAAGACAATGGTCTCACATGGCTCTTGTTGCAATTGTTTTGTAAGTACCACTCACTATGCAACACCCATTATAAAGAAAAAAAAAGGACTTATTTAACTATACTACTACTAGACATTGAAAAGGTGTCCAAAGATGTGATTCAACGAGACTTTGAGCACGACGAAAAGCTGTTTGGCAAACTCGTGCGCCTCTACAATGAAGAACAGACCGAATCCAAAGACGCCTTTACGCTGCGTGATCTCTCCTTGCAGTGTGCAGTAAATCATCAAAAGGCCCACATCAAGGATGTCAGCAACATCAAGCAACGCCATCCCTTGATTGCTGCTTCATTGCAGTACGCAGGACTCTGTTACAAGATACAGGCTTATTTCAGCAGCTACTACCACAGCAATGTACCCACCAATCATACTCTGTTTAAAGACCTGGACATTCAAGAAATGACTAAAATCGCCATGGAGAGCCAGTTGCGACAGGATGTGGTTCCATATACCCTCTATGTGTATCTCGTACCTACCAAAGCAGACATTGGTACCCTGGGACACGCATCGACTACCTACATCAAGGGCGGCTCTTTAGACTACAAGCTGCTGGATCTACTGTGTGTCAGTGCCAAGCATCGACTGTTGCAAGTCATCTACAAGATGATGCTGGATAGTGAGCAGGGACCACGATACCAATCCTCTGGCGTTCCTCCTGTGGCTTGTGTACCACCCAATGTAGTGGACGTTGTGTACAAGCTGCTCTACAGTGCACCATGCTCGTAAGAAACGCCTTGTCGTATTCAGAGAGCGAGAATGACTTGACTCACCTCTTATGTTAGTGCTGAATTGATGATCAAGGAGATCTTTGACAAACTGAGACGCTGCGACAAGATGGTCAAAATGAGGCACACGGGCGAAGCACCCAGCAACACGCCCCAGCAACTGCCTGATCAAACCATGCGCTGGCTGCAAACCATACTGCAACTCATGAACTATCGATTTGTCCGCTTTCTCAAGTACTCGCCACTGTCTTCTGGATTGCTGCACCAGATCCGCTACTCCATCTCGTTCCTGGAGAACCGACAATGCTACTACACCTTGGAAGCATTCACCATCAATGTCATCCACATGCAAATCGACGTTAAATTACTGCGTTCCTTGGATGACCCGCATCGAGAGAAGCCCATTTGGTTTGCAGAGTCAGAGATGCTGGCTCGTTTAGCAGTGTGCACCATCAGTCGACTGATCAAGACACGAGGACAGGCAGACATCAAGACGGATCAGATATACAGAGTCTTGTCCAGCTTGTACGAGTATCGATTGGAGTGGTCTCCCGAAGCCATCAGCTATTTCCCTGCCGCTGTAAGATCGTTCTATGAACAAGCCAATACCACAGCACCACCCAGACAGCCCATGACACCACCCAAAGTACAACACATGCTGTCTACCAACAAGGCCATCACTACGTATCTCCTGCAAGCATCACCTGAAGCAGAGCACTTGGCTGTACAGTTCTTCTCCAACGTAGAGAACCAGCCGAGTTTGCTGTGTGCTATCTGGGTCATTGCCATCACTCGAAATTCGGTGGAATGCTTCCAGATGGCTGCTGTGCGTCGACTGCTCATGTTGATTGCTCCTTCCCGAATGGCTACGTGCACCATTGATCTGATCGATTTCATTCTTACCATTGATGCTCCAACCAACACTGAATTTGTAAGTCTGGCTTACTTGTATAATAGCAACACACACTCACCTTGAATACTATTAGATGTACACCATCTTGGACACCTTTATCTGGAAATACCAATGGATCAACTTTAACCACGTCATTTTTGCATTGATGAAGGGCAGTGGAACCACAGATCGCACCACCAAAGCCTGCAAGTACTTGAACCATGTGCTGCTGGAATCACCCGAGTTCCAGAAACGCGTAGCTAAGTGGGACTCGCTCAAGTTTAGTTATCGCCACTGGACCGAAGACAACTTTCAAGCCAAACTGATGCAATATTTGCAAGAATTCCCAGAATACCACGAATTTGAGAGCTTTGCGCCAAACATGACCTTACCGCATCAACAGACCAAATTGCCCGTCTACTTTACCAACATGGTCAGTGATTTCATCTCGTCCATGGAGAACCTGATCATGCGCTTGATTGAATATGCCCAGTCTGACTTGCTGGTCAACATCTTGGACAAGTATGGCCACTTGTTTTACCAGTCGCAGAACCCGTTGGCCTTTGTCACCAATACCCTGCTGTACTACCACTCTTCCGAAACATTGCGTGATCCTCGCATCCTCAAGAGAATCCTTCGTTTGATTGATTTTGAGCAGTATACCATCTTACCAGAGGCAAAGCAGTACGCTGAGAATGAAGAGGATGATGGCAGTGCCTTTAATGCCGAGTATTTTGAACGGGTCATTTACAAACTAGCTGGAAGTAAGTATCGCAGTGCAGTGCATTAAACCCCTTTAGTTCTCAACTAACACATAACAGACCTGAACCCTCAGCGATGCGCGCCTAGAACAAACCCTCGTCTCCCTGAACGCCATTTCCGTGAAATTGGGAGTCCTGCCGTAGAAGGCATTACGATTGCCACTCTGGAGATCATGCTGACGCCCGTGCCACCGTCTACCATCATTGAAAAGCTGCTGGATTTAGCTTTGCTGAGGGAATCGCACCATGTGGGTGTCTCTGCACTGAGGCTGCATGCCATTGGTCTCATTGTGCCTCTCTTGCCACAAAATGAGTTTGTGGATCCTGTCTTGAAAGAGCTGAATGATTTGATAGCCAACGATCCTTATTTATTGGAGATTTCAGAGCCATGTCGACTGGTAAGTGTGCGTCTTGCTATAGTTAATGGAAAGTTTTGGTACTTAATAGCTTGTGATAGATTCGCTGTGGCATCCCTAGAAAAGTCAATGGCAGATATACCATGACCCAAACACTGCCAGACCTGACAAGCACAGCTGTACTCAAGGACAGCATGAGTGCTCGATTACGAAAGGCAATGATCTACCCGTACATTTTCAACGATTACACATTCAATCTGCACAACTACAGCACCAACGCACCCAACAGTTTCCTCTGCTTGTTCCACAGCATTGTCCATTACTCTAGCCTGGATATTTTCTCGACCTTTTTAGAATACACACAGCGATTACGAAACTCGGGCCAACTCAAGACGGATGTGCAGTTGCTGTACATGTGCTTTTTGATAGGACCAGCACTTCATCGTATCGAGAAATTGGATAGTAGTGATGCAGGCGTAAGTCTTTTTTTTTTGTTAGTTGGTTGTGGGTGGACAGGATATACTAAATCTTAGTTACATAGTTTTTAATTGAATTGATGCACATGGTCAAGCAAGTAACCACTTCCATGGACATGAAGGATGGCTGGACGACACAAGCATTGGAACAAGTGTACGATTTCTTGTACCATATTCGCACTCGCTTTGTTAAATCCAATGAATTGGCTACACAATTAAGAGATATCATTCGATCCATGAATCCACCCATCTCTCAGCGATTATTAAGACTTGTCTTTGAAAAGAAATCTGAATAAAACTCTCTTTTTAGTAGTAGGGAGAAAAGCTGTCTGCTTTTGGCATGAAGCTCATGGATTGTTGCATTAACAACCAAGCCAATTCAAATCAGCCTACTTCAATCCAGTTGTTGTTGTGGGTTTGGTATGAATTTCGTGTTTCTTTCAGCAAGATATGAAATCAGGAGATGGCTGTAGTATCTTTTACTATACAAAAGGTGTTTTTCAGGGCAAAACACAGCCAGGGCTGGGATTGAATTTCAGAGCTGCGCTGCCACTGGTCGTCTGGATCAAGAAAATGGACATCCTAAAACCTTTCAGGGGCAATTACACATTATTTTTCTACTCGAACAACAAGTTTTTCTCTAAAGTTTTAAATGTAAAATTAAACGAGGAATCCAATGGTGTTAGTTTCAAAGCGATTTCTTTAGTTTGTGAGAAGCAACTGTCGAAAAATGTAAAACACGTTTTTGAAGGAAATGTCTACAAACACTATAATAAAATGATCTGAAGACACTTTTACAAGCTCCAATGCGTTTCTACAATTGTTTTGAGCATAGGAACACCTTAGTAGAAAACTCCATCTTTGAGGTGAAAACCTCCATCATTTAAAATCGTCAATTTTTCCCTTGCTAGTACAGGGCAGAAATCGATGGTCAACTCGATCCCCAAAAAATTGCTGAAAGGTGATCCATTCCCTAATGTCAGGTCGTAGAACACGATTACACTTGTTTTGAGGCCGAGATCACGCTTTGTTGACAAGATATAAGCGATTTGAACCCTTGATTTTACAGTGGTAAATACATTTGGGGGCTGCTCACTGAACATTGCGCTTATTAACATCCGGTTTGATAATCTGTACTTCATCATCTAGTGAAACAGTGCATTATGAGCATAAGAGAGACACGCAAGAAGCTTGGATCGAATTCGAAATTGCCTCAATTTCAGATCTATTGTGCAAACGGACAAGCGATGCTTACTCCTTTGGGACACATACCAGGAGAGGCGTGAGATTTGCTGATAAGAAACGATGCGATTGCAAAGGAGTTCAAGGAAAATACTACGACTTACAATTCAACACTGGGGTATATGTTCTTTCTCTACTATTATTTTGTCACTTGAAGTGTAATTGATATGGGCAGTTTTTATTACATGTAATTTGAAATATGATCGTTGAGGAACGCACAGAGAGATCGAACGTCTAGTAGTAGTGTACCAAGTTGACAAGTTGAGCATAAAAGGATTTTTTTGTGACTCCAGAGTCTTTCTCTGTCCCTCTCTTTCTCGCTTTGAACTTTACCATCACCATCAAACATGTCTAGTAGAAATAACAAGCGCCCTCGTTTAGAAGAGTCTTCTGAAGACGAGTACGGGGAGGAGGTTGCTTCAACGCCTTCTTCTTCTCAACGAGTTAAAATTCAACCTGATACTGACGGTTCCGATGCAGAGGTAAGCAGCATTCTCTGACGTGAGAGCGATCAGACTTCTCATCATCACCATCACACGCAAATAGGAATTGGATAGAAGCGTAAAGGCCGTGTGTCGATATGCCTTGTCCTGTGAATACAAAAAGAAAATTGTCCGTCGTGAAGATTTGAACAAACGTAAGCTGTTGGTTTTCTTTGCAATGAACTTGTCGGTTTGACACATCCTTTAGTCCTAAGCGAATCTTTGAAGAGATCATTACACCGTGTATTGGGTCAAGCACAAGAAAAGCTTCGACTTGTATTTGGATTTGAGCTTGTAGAACTACCCAACATGAAGGAAAAGCTGAATCAAAGCCAAACACAGAGAAACGGAGGTCGTGGTTCTACACAAACACAACAACAGACACAACAACAAACACAGCAGACACAGGAAATGACCTCCTCTCAAGCTATCAGAAGACCACCTGGAGGCAGCTCTGGTACTTATATATTGCGTTCCATCTTGAAGGAAGAGTACCGCACACATGATATCATTGAACGTCCTTCTCGAGAATATCAATTGACCGGCATCTTGTACGTCTTGTTGGGACTCATCTTTATCAATGGGCAATCTATGAATACAGCTGATTTGAATGGACACATGGATCGATTGAAGCTCACAAAGACAATCTCTGGTGTAGAAGGAATCAAGACCAGAGACGAATTGCTTCAAGAGTTCATTAAAGACGGTTATCTTAAACGATCCAAGTTACCTGATCCCGATACAGATGAGCCTCAATTCACCTACACATGGGGACCAAGAGCAATGGTAGAAGTAGGACATGCCGGCATCGCTGCCTTTGTTGTCAATGTAATGTATTGTAGGGGTGTTTTATTGTTAAGAGTTATTAACCAGGTCCATAATTTAGTTCTTTGGCGATGATTTAGATGAAGATACCAAGATAGATCTCAGGAACAAAATGTGGACACAAGCAGGATATATTCGACAGCAATAGACTTTTCATTTATGCACTGTTTAAATCAAAATACACCCGCAATTCACCAGCCTCTAAACTCATTTCTTGCTCTGTACGCGGCTTTCTTTCCTCGTTATCCACCCCTTGCTTTTTCTCATCTAATTCCTGGTATATATCATCGTTGTTTGCCCAGTCTCCCGTTTTGCGTGGAATAATATGCATGTGAACATGGGGCACCTTGGATAACATCATATCAGTCCTTCTCTTCTCTCGTAATAAAGAAAAATCCACCTACTGTTTGTCCTGCTTGTGGTCCATCCTGAATAGTCATGGTGAGTGATGTACATCCATAATGCTTTTCAACGACATTGCCAATCTTTTGAGCGGATAGCATCAAATCTGCAGTTTCATGCTTGTCTAAATCAGCTAGTCTTGGTATGTTTCTCTTGGGCAGTACAAGTACATCTACGATGAATGTTGAGCTGTCTGAAAAATAGTGGTTTATAATGCATTTCACGTACGTCCTCTATAAAGTTGAGCTTCAGTCAGTCTATTAGCGTTTACACCAAAGACTCGATCACTTACGGCGCAATTGGTTTCAAATTCACGATACCAATGGATAGCTTGGACTTGAAAAAGATTTGAGATTCTGAAATAAGGTGAGGACCAAAGCGATAACCTGACATTTGATTCGTAATAGTGTTGTAAAGAAGATGCTCTTGATGGCGATGATGTAGCCGTGCGCGGGATTGTCTATAGCTTGCAATGTGACTCGATAGACATTGGTGATTTTGACACAATCAGGTTCATCTCGTTTTTTAAATCTTGCTTCATCACCATTTCCATCAAAATGACTCGATTCAACGGATGCATCGACCTCCATCATGGCAAAGTCAAGCAGATTGTAGGTGGCTCCTTGTTGGACAGCTCTCCTGAACAACTTACTACTAACTTTATTTCCGAGTAAGGCCATCTTATTCTGGCAAGCGCTACTACCACTTCATCTCACCACCACCACCATTTCATAGAGAGACACCTGGCTTCTATTCCAAACTATACAAGGAAAACCAAGTCAGCCGTTGTCATGTCATTAAATTGGGCCCTAACAACGATGAAGCTGCTAAAGAAGCACTTCAAGCTTGGCCTGGTGGACTTCAAGTGGGTGGAGGCATCACATTGGAGAATGCTCAAGAGTGGTTGTCCTTGGGAGCATCCAAGGTAAGTTTTGGTGTGTGATTTACGCTCGAAATAGCATTGCTAATATCAAGTGAACAGGTTATTGTCACTAGCTACTTGTTTCCTAATGCCAAATTTTCGTTGGAGAGATTGGCTGAACTTGCTAAACTTGTTGGCAAGGACAAATTGGTTGTTGATGTCAGGTAAATTGATGGGTAGATTAGAGCAATACAGTGAAAGCAGGCACTGAATTTGCAAGTAGCTGTCGCAAGAAGAATGACAAATGGGTAGTTGCTATGGATAAATGGCAAAAGATGACAGACATGGAAGTGAATAAAGGTACGTCAAAGATACACACATAGCCCATGTTTGGTAGTGTTGACTTTGCTCAAATAGATACCCTTGATATGCTCAGTGAGTACTGCAGGTAACTACAATCCATTGATTATCATTTGACTACATGAGGAGAGTAACACATGGGCAATCCAGTGAATTTTTGATTCATGCAGCAGATGTGGAAGGTCTTTGTAAAGGCATCGATGAGCAATTGGTCGAACGTGAGTGATTCATTAAATCTAGTGAGAAGAAAAGCTAATCTGACGAGAAAACTAGGCCTCGGTGAATGGGTTACTATTCCAACAACCTATGCTGGTGGTGGTAGATGTAATGTGTGCAGTCAAATGTGATTCAAATGTGCAAAGTGAAGCTAATTTATTCAATAGCTATGGAGGATTTAAAACTTGTAGATAAACTCTCCAACGGTAAGGTGGATCTGACATTTGGCAGCGCCTTGGATATCTTTGGTGGTAATGGAGTTACCTTTGAAGAGTGTGTTGAATGGAACAAAAACCATGCATAATGAGTTTGTTAGTAGTAGATTAATTTTCCGCCTCCCCTCTATTTTTTTGCTTTTTACGCATTTTTCTATTTTTCCATTTTATCTTCTCACTCTTTCTCTGAAATAAAAAAAGCATGAGCTCTACAACCAACACTACTACAAAGAAAAATATTCCTAAAGACGAATGGGAGCAGCGATTAACAAAGGTTAAAGTGAACAAACAGTGAGTGCTTGTAATGTGTATATATATATTTCCTTCGAGGCGTCTCATGGATGACTATCATAGAGACTTGAACCAACTTGTCATGAACTATCTTGTGGTAGAAGGATATAAAGATGCCGCCGAGCAATTCAGCACAGAAAGTGGATTAGCGCCTACTGTCGACTTGCAATCTATTCAAGAAAGAATGGATATTCGCCACGCCATTCAATCGGGTGATGTTGACACTGCTATTGACTTGGTGAACGACTTGAATCCAGAGGTATAAATAAGCTGTGCCTAGATACTTGGCATAAAGAAGGCTAAAACAACGAAACACAAACAGATTCTCGATACAAATCCACATCTTTTTTTCCATCTTCAACAACAACGGCTGATTGAACTTATCCGCAACGGCGCATATCAAGAAGCACTGGAATTTGCGTCTGAGGAAATGGCGCCTCGAGGAGAAGAACACCCCGAATTTTTGGAGGAACTCGAACGTACCATGGCATTATTAGCATTTCAAGATAGCATAGATTCACCAGTACAAGATTTACTTCATCCGGGTCAACGACAAAAGACAGCAAGTGAATTAAATGCAGCTATTCTCATGAGTCAATCACAGGAGAAAGACCCCAAATTACCAAATTTGCTGAAAATGCTGGCTTGGAGTCAAGAACAGTTGGACGAAAGAATGACTTACCCTAAAATCGAGAACTGGGTCAAGGCGGATTTGGTGGTAAGAGATGAAAATGGGAATAGTCTAGATGAAGACGTTGCAATGTCTTGATTCTCTTGTCAGTCAAATTGCGGCACAAATAAAAACAGCCTTCATTATTTTCAATCAAACTTTGGACAAATCACTTCTGTCAATAGCATGATCAAAGGGAATGGATACATTATACAAGATCGGCCAGACTTGTATAGTATTATGTGATATCATAAAGCATCTTGAGCTGAAAGCATTGATTTTGTGATTATTCCATTTGGATACCGTGGTTCGACGTGGCGTTACTGAAATCACAGGATGATGCAAGCTTGGATACTGTCTGTATGGCATCAAATCTTATTCAGGTTGGAACCGCATGTAGGGCATTATCGATAAACCACGCATAATCTTCAAGCATGGCGCATACCACACAGAACTAATGAATCTACATCACTCGTTTTCTAAACAAATTTTGAGATGATCTGCTTGAATATTGACATTTATTAATTTTCAGGCTAGTTGAATGTAGAGCGTGGAAAAGGGGAGTGGGGGCTATTGAACGTGTTCATGTGTCTAGTTTTATTTAAGAAGAACCTTGCTATGCTATGATACCTTGCACAAATACTTGTTAAAAAACGATCTACGCGCGCAAGAGAGAAATAGAAAGCGGTACAGCTGCTGCTTCGGGTCAAATATCAAGGCCTGGGGACATTTCTGTTTATGTTTTTCTTTGATTTTTAAAGTTATATTGATATAATACGCCTACAGACATGAATATGCAAACTGCATATGCATATCACAGAAACTTCTAGTATACCGTCTCCAAATATGTATGCTTTTCGCTCTGGCATTGACGGCTTTATATCCGTATTTTTTCTGTGGTTAGCACACTATATATGCTATCAACACTGATGACATGTGAACAAGATCTCGATTGTAATGTCGTATAAATTGTGTTTGAGAATTGAAATGTATACACAAACATTCGATTTAGTGTGAACAGTTCGGGGAGTGCCACATCAAGTAATGCTGATCAGAGAGTTGTGATGGCAAATGCATTTTTACGTCGCTTTGCATGCGTTTCTATATATTGTTACAAATGAGAATATCTACACAGCAAGATTCAAACACAACAACGGATTTTATACTATATCTGTCTACTGATTACTCGATTGTCAATAGCTAAAATGGTGTGGATTTACTTTTTAAGTAGGCTCATGTACGACTTACGGTAGATTATCTTTACAGCACAAGAAAAAAAAAATGGTGATCATGTACGATTATTTAGCGCACTTGCTTCTTATTACAATATAGGCACAATTTTTTTTTACCCGCTTCAATATTCTCGAAATCATTCAGAAGAAGGTCATTTATATAGATGATTGAGAAGCTTTTCTTCTTGATTTACATGTGCGCGCTTTGTTCCAAGTCATGTCTTTTTTTCCTGACCCCTTGATTTTCATATTGCCAATGTAAAATGTCATTCTCACAGAAAACTAAATTCAGAAGCTTTTTTCTTGAAAGGGAAAGGGGAAGGGGGCACTGACCAGCAGCAGCGGCAGAGAGCATAATCAAGCAATACCACTACCACGACCAGGACGGTAAGTTGAATAACCGCTGTTATTCGATCAATTGCATTTTCGATCACTGGGAAGACTTCATGTGTCCAATGTGTTCCACAAACAGAAAAAGAAATCTTTGGACACTCTGTTCAACTACTGTTTAAAGCAATAAAAAGTTTCTTTCAAGGAGCTACAAGAGATCATCTAAATCAGGGAATTTCGATTTATTGTTTATTTTACAGTATTTTGATTTCTCTGCGTGTGTATATAAAAGAGGGACATTTCGCCATGTCTAGTCTCTTTCTTTCTCTCTCTCTCTCTTTTTTTGTTTTTTTTTCTTTCACTCAATACCTCTTTCACTCATTCCATCCTGCTTTTCTTTCTTGCCAAAATGACGCCATGCATTTGGAGCTTATTATCAGTGAAAGAATTGAGATTTATCAATGCTTCAGGATTCAGCCACCATTTGAAGGGATTGTCCTTGCTTCAACTCATTCATCCTGATGAAGCGCTGATGGCGAAAAGAGATTTATCCAGATTTGCACACTCACATCTCTTGAGCGGTTCAGTGACGAGGTGAGTACATCTTGATGTTGAGTTCCGCAACTGGAAAGGCGTGCTAAAAACATGGTATTACTTGATAGATGTCGATTAAAAGATTATACTAGCGTAAGGAAATGGCATCTGTAACAAAAACTACCATTGACTAACGCCCATCCCAGCATGATTTTTCACTGAAATCAAACGTATACATCATCGTGGACATTATCATGTATGTTGCCACAGGCGATACCGTATTAGCCTTTCTTCATTACCCAGGTAAGTATCTCTGTCTGTTAAGCTTGATGGCACGTCGATTAACATTTGATTCAAGATGAAGAAACATCTAACAACAACAAGTTCAAAAACTCATGCGGAGACCATAATAATCAACACAACATGGACAGTAATAATAGATTCTGCGCCTTAACTTTAAAAGAAAGTTTGATTGAGCAAGAGGACAAGCAGCATTCTCCATCGCTGTCGACGAGCTCATCTCTGTCTTCCATTGAATCATCACAGCAACACCAAAATGAATGCGATTCGCCGCATCAATTTCTATACATTTTAGATAGCCAAACCAAATCAGTACTACTGTCATGGCCTGATCACTATCACAACGAGATAGGTGGTGCAGACTACTTGATCTCTTCGTTAAATGACCGCCCCAGGTTACCAGGAATCTCATGCTTTCGTTGTGTTCAACGGCCTTCTCGAACCAATTCAAGCGGACAAAGACTCAATTGCTTGATCGTTGAATATGGATCCATTACATTTGGTCTAGTGTCTCTAGATAAAAAGAACAAGAAGCAGCACTTCAATATACCACCACCACCACCAACAACACAAGCACAGCTCACCTTTACAAAACCAGTATCATTACCTTGTTCACCCAACAAATATAACCAGCTCGATGAATACCCTTTACGTCGCACATCTGAGCCTTACACAATGAGCAATCATAGCAGCCCCAGTCATATACATTATGCTAAACCAAGAAAATATCAGCCTTATCCTACAATTCCATTGGAAAATCTATTATTACCCAACGATAGTGACAAACAACAACAATATTTGAGTAGCCATCATCCCAAGCATCACTGTCAGAGCTGTGGAACTGAATCTAGTCCTGAATGGAGACGTGGTCCAACTGGCCATAAAACGTAAGTTCAGATCAAAGCATGTACCGCAATATCTTACTAATGTGAGTCTATAGACTCTGCAACGCATGCGGCTTAAGATATTCTCGATCAGTTGCACGACAAGGGAAAATGGCTGCAAATCAACAAAAACATCATCAACTTCAACAACATCAACACCAGCAACAGCATCCCTTGTTTCAAATGCCGAATACGCCACAACATCAATCTTGTTCATCCATAACCACATCCACCTCATTATCATATTATTAAATAGAGTAAATATTTGTATTACTATCCTTTCAAAAAAGAAATTGCTGTTATGTATATATGTCTTATGCCGCCTTGTTTATCCTCTTGAAAAAAAAAAAAAAAAAAGTCAATAAAGCAAAAAAAAAATTATGGCCTGTTTATTCGTGTAATAGCACACATCGGAAGTGTCTTCTCCGTGTTTAGTTCATTTGTCACAGATTAAAAAAAAGCTTGCATTGACACATTCTTTGTTAACCTGACCAAGTGATTTTCTCTATTCTATTTTGTTGTAATCAGTTCGAAAAGAAGTTACACTAATTAAAGGGACCCCATGTTAATTATATATTTGTTTGGAGAGAAAAAAAAAACGAGGAGAGGTGCAAAAGAAAGAAGGGAGAGAGTGAGATTATTACATAAACACATTTCAAACATACAAATCATTACACAATCATACTCACTAGTCTTGTTGATAGCTCTTGTTGAGTCTTTGCCATTTAAAGGCAAATAAATGGTAAGAACAAGTATCATAATTACAAGATAAATGTGGTTTACATGATGTTGTACAGAAAATATCAATTAAAGCTTATTCACAATGTTTGCAGCCAAAATGCAAGTGTACTCTGTACACAAGAGATGTACTAATTATTACGAAAGAAATAGGTTCTTGGCCTTGAGTAAATGAGATGTTTACAGCTAAGCAGTATGACGAGGAGCAAATGTTAGTGTACGATTAAAGACATGCTTCCAAAACTTGACAATCTGCTCGGGCCTAAATGGGCGAGCAACAGAAAACTCATCTCAACAATCTTTTAGTGTCTGGATTATGGTTAGATTCGTATGAGCAACGGTAAAAGAGAAAAGACTATACAATCCAAAATGTAACATTTCAAAATTATTTATAGTAAGAGGGGAAGATCGATGGGGGCTTCTTTAGTACAACAGACGGAGTGCATGCCTCTTTATTAAGGTTTTTTTCTTCTGATATCCATTTCTGATTCCTTCTGTATCACATAAGGGCGACAACAACTTGGTACAAGCATTTGCCTATTACGTAAAAAGAAAGGCCTCCAGTGCAGTATGTACAGGTTACCTCGGCTCGATGATTATTCTTTTCAGATGAGAATATCTTTATGAGAATCAAGACCTCATGTTGATATGGCAGCTCTAGATGTTGGGAAGGAATATGAGGAAAACATCCAGCTAGTTTCAGAAATTAGATTATTATGTAAAATTGTCTGTGCGTTTTTTCTCATCTTAACATGTCTCTTTTGAGCGACCCTGAGTTTCCAAAAATTCGGTTCCTAGAATTTCTCGACCAATTATAAGCCCATCGACTATGTGTATTTGCATCATTCAAGGTACAAGAAAAAACCACTTGACATGACATGACATGACATAAGGCATCAATCTTCATTTTAGTAAAAAAAAAAAAAAAAGAAAAAACTTGTTTTTTTTCGTCTTATTTTACCATGATGTGAAAGCATGGTTGAAATATTATCGCCTTAATTCTCAGAAGACTACCTGGTGAAACGTAAATAAAACAAACGATGCCTCGATCGCGCTTACGAGCGAAAGCTTTTAGCATGTGTGAAATTAGAACTGACTTTAACGTTCTGAATGTCAGTTTAGTCAAATAAATTGCTAAGCCAGAATAAGCTTTGATAAGAAGCATGTGTGTGCGTGTCATAGTAATAATAGCTTCGCAGCTAATTAATTCGCACCGAGTATTTGGGAATATATGGATGAGTAAAGATGTACCACTGGGAAAACTGTATCAACCTTCCACGTTTTTCGTTGCCATCTACAAATTTGCTTAGTTGTGATAGTGTCTGATTTGTGCTTATCACAATTTTGAGAGGTTCCTGCTTGTAAATAATGCGGAAATGCTCTCACTTGTAGAAAATAGACATTTATCTAATTATGTATACTATAAGGATTGTGTCTAGCTATTATAGCAAAAGAGCTCGTGTACGTATTTACTTTAGACAGAGGTCCAGAACAATAATTTGCTTTGAAATCGTGCAAAGCGAGCCATCATCGTACTATTTTATGGCTTGGGACCTCTTTTCTGCCAATAAGTTGATGATAATCTAATAGTATCGATTCTCAAAAACTATATTTTACAGCCGGTGTAGAATTTATATTCTGTTTATGGAACCTTGAAAAGGAGAGATTTACATTCAGAGAAGTATTGCGTTATAGAAACAGCTCATACTCGAGAAACTTTCAACAAAAGCAACATATATGGTAGTCAGCACAAGATATAGTGCTTTCCGACATGCAATATCTCTTTCAAAAGCATCAATAATACCTTCATAAGACGCATTTGCCGGCAAAAAATGGTCAGTGCTCCATTTGATTTTTTTTTCGCTCGAAATGGCAACTTTTTGGTCTGGACAATCTATTGTCCAAAATTAGACTATACAAGTCGTGATGATTCGGCCATATATCCTTATGCTTGCTACGAGTACTTTTCAATGCGCATCTAATGACTCTGAATAAAATAAGTGTTTGGAACAACCTTATTGAGCAAAATTTAAAAACATGAAATAACGATCTGGGCCAAAATGTCGAGATTTTCGCATATCAAGGTCTCACAAAAGTGCTTTTAGAAGCTACCTGGGATCGAGAGAAACGTTTTCATTTAATATGTAACATAGTAGAAGTTTTCATTTTCCTGATCAAAAGTGCAATGGTTTAGTTTCTGGTATTTTTCATGGGGGGTTATCATGCTTTTGGGTCGATTTTCGATGATGATTTTGAGCCCAAAAAATGTTGAGCAACGATGCATGTTGGCATGTAAGTGCCAGACAACAGCACCCTTTTGATGCTCTTTTAACGATCTGAAACGGCTTCAAACTTAAGAAATTACCACTCAAATACATTTAGCTTTGGCTGTGTTTTCCATATACATGAGTTAACAGTATGCGATATAGTGCAAGCAGGCTCTGTGTCCGTATACATATCAGTAGAATTTCTCATATGTATATGATATGAATTGCCGTGATTTTTTCGTTGCGATAACTACAATAAGTTAACAGCCTATTTATAAGGATAAACTTGGACAATACTATTTTACCGTGCGTAAATAATTAAACAGCTTTACGCTTTATTCAATCAATCAAAAAGGAAAGGGTGGGGGATATATAATAAATACTAAACAGCAGCGACAAATTGTAACAAGATGCATTTTGAAATAAAGATAATGGAGATCATGTGGATATATGGATGTTTTGACTTTTTGGTGCTGCCTTTTTTCTAGTAAACTTATTGGCATTTCTTGGTATCGAGGAAGTTGCTTTTTTAATGGTATGGTTGTTGGATTCAAAAGTGCTGTTTCTGATTTGTTGTGATGGTGCCTTGGTTTCTGCATTTGAATTGGTCTTGTCTTCTGCCATAATGTCATTGTTTGTCGTACCTAGATGTGATGTGGTTCCTGAATTTTTAATACATGATTTACCCTTGGGAGCAAACTATTTCCGTTCTTTACCTTGGTCAAATGCAGTTTCATTTTGCTCTCCAGAAACTTTTTCCTCCTCGTCTCCATCTTCATCCTCGTCTTCAGCTTCCTCATCCATGACGTTGTAATTCGACAAGACCCTTCCCAGAATTTTGTACTCGAAATCAATCGACTTCTGCCCCTGCTCGATCATATGCTCTGTCACTTTACGCAGCTTTTGAAACAATGCATCGTTTTCCCAATCATCTTCATCGTCTTCCTGGTCCGTCTGATCGATACGAAAAAAAAATCCCGTCAAAACATTTACTCGATAATGCATAGTAACAAAAACTAGACCATACCTGATCCGTTGCCTCCTCTCGATGATGCGTGTCCACAAAGTAATTCATATGAGCTGCTCCACCATCACCTGATGACTTTTGCTTTTTAATTTGACTTAATTGCAGTGCTTGTTTTCTGACGGTTGCCTCCAACATGGCATTGACTGTCAATAGCGAGTTGATGGACAATTCCAAATCTGCAATCTACAAGACAAAGTGGGGGTTAGTTTTTGTTTGAAAAAATGCGGGGGGTCTTGTGCGCAAATAGAGAGAGAGAGGGGGGGGGGGCAAATGATAGCACTAATCTAGTACATTACCTTTCTATTAACTCGTGCCTCGTTAATGACGGGTTCTTCTTCATCTTGATCCTCATCGTCGTCCTCCTCTCCTTCATTCTCATCGTCATTGTATTCTTCGTCATCGTCTATTTCAGTTATCGCATCATTTTCTGAATCCCCCTCATCTTCAATAACGACATCATCGGCCAATGCATCCCGATCTTGATCCAAATGTTTACTGATGGCAGGGTTCAGGTCTTCTGGTTTCTGATGATTGTCTATGATGAGTGGGGATGATGTGGATTTGTTTACAATGTCGGATGGAGATGTCTGGATTGCTGTGGTAGCAGGCGACGCTGCAGCTACAGGCGTGTTGATCACACCCAATACCGAGCGATGGTATTGCTGCGTTTGTTGCTGCGATGGTTGTGATCTAATATAGGATGGCGATATGGGTCTGTTGTAATGCATGTTGCTGTTGGCCGTGTGTATTTTGGATTCATTCGGCAGTGTCAATGAAGGTGCAGTAAAAGACTTGGTCATTTTCTGCTGTTGAGAGGGCGGTTTGTATAACTCTATGGGCGGTCTTTTGCTATTGTTGCTGACGGCAGTATTATCGTACGATGGTTTTCTGGAGGGGGGATGGTATAGATTCAGGATGGGCTTCTCCAAGGATGACTTGACGACCGATGTGCCCGCTACTCGTGGCTTGCGAGCACTGTTTGTGGATGTAGCGGATAACAGAGAGCCTGTGCGTCTTGAATTGTTGCTTGTTGAGCTTCCACTGCTACTATGGCTGAGACTATTGTAGAGCATGCTGTTGCTGCTACTGCTGGTGTTGCCACCATGTGGCCGAATGATGTTTACGGCTTTTGGCTGGCTCGTCTCTTTTGTCATTGGATTTATTGGGATGTGTACAAGGAAAGGGAAAGAGAGAAAGAGAGGGATAAAGTAAAAGAGCAAGTAAAACAAATAAAAACTCCACCCAAAACAAACGAGATCCACTCCTCGTTGTTGCTTCCCCTTGCACCACCTCACATTATATTTGTCTATTTTTTTTTCTTTATTACTTCTGGTTAGACATTTTTGTACAGCAGTTCCACAGCCAAGTCGATCCACACTTGAAGCAAGCGCACAGCAAAGGCCTTGTAGGAGTGAGGACTGATCTATTGATTTCCACATGATGAGCAAGCCTTTTTCGGGATCTGCCATGCCCCGATACAAACATACCTTTACATGCCCGTTTTTACGCACAGTTGCAATGGAGCTGGTCACTCGGTTCAGCGTCAATGTGTCCAGCCTGACGTGTGTCGTGTTCTCCACATGCTTCTCAAACGCACGCATAAACTGGTTGCGGTGGGGTATACGATTGCAAATAGCAAGAGCCTGTGTCCGTGAAATCCGCAATTTCACGGTCGCCACATCTTGGTCTCCTGTCTGATACTCGAGCACCAAGGGCGGTCTCAACATCTGCTCAGGAACATGTATGTGGGCCTTTTGCTTCTCCTCTATGTCCAGAATCGAGTCAATCCAAACATGCACTGCGTCCAACATGGTCGCTGGATACATGTACAAAGGCGTACATGCCACTGCATATCTCTTGTCAAACCAAGTGATAATTTCATGTCGCAAACGTTGTGGAGCTTTGATCAATAGCAATGGGTAGTACACTAGCACGCCTGGACGCTTCTCGCTTTTGGGAACCTGCGGCGATGGCAGCATGTAGCATGAATATTGAGAGAGCTTGTCGTCGCTGTATTGCAGAATCTCAAAGATGAATCGTATGGGCTTGACTTGAGGGTCGTAGGATGTGATATCTGGAAGATGGATGGTGTCGATATCCAATTTGCGTAAATCACCATCCACATCGCCTTTGGTCTTGTTCTTTTTTGTGCGTCGTTGTGTCTTTCGTCCATCGTGCAGCCTTAAGTTCTGGCATAGTTGCAAAGCAAACCATTTTTCTTTGTCTGCTAGGCTTGTTTCGTGAAATTTAAAGATGGGGCCCAACTTGTACAAGGTGAAGGTCTGATTGGCGATATCAGCTACATGGAGAGATGAGTCTACAAGATGCTTCTTTTTCTACCTGGGAGGATTGTAGTTACCAATCTCATCTATCTCTGTAGGAGGGCCTGTTTCCATTGTTTGTTGAAGAAATATTTGTTGTGTTCCAGACGCGGGTGAAGAAACCACAAAATAACGTGGAGTTTTATATTTGCAGTTGGAGGTCCTCCATCATGTCACAACAATTTCCACATTTGCAATGCGGGTATCAGCTTCATGAATTTGGAATTCAGTATACTCAAATGTCAAATTTCAAAATGCAGCAGCATTTATTAGAGCCTACAGGGTGATACCGACAGAGATTGAGCGTAGTAGCGAAAGCAATTAGACGTCTATGTGTCTTTTTACTATACAAAAGGTGAATGCCAGGGCAAAATACTACAGCCTGAGCTGGGATTGAATTTCAGAGCTGCCATTGGTCCTCTGGATCACGGATCTGGACATCTCAAACCCTTTCAGGGCCAATTACACGAAATTTTTCTACTCGAACAGCAGGTATTTCTCTAAAGTTTTGGATATAAAATTGAACGAGGAATCCAATGGTGTTGATTTCAAAGCGATATTTTTAGTCTGTGCAGAGCAACTGTTGAAAAATGCAAAACACGTTTTTGGAGGAAATGTCTACAAACACTATAGTAAATTGATCTGAATACACCCTCACATGCTCCTACGCTTCTCTGCGATTGCTTTGAGCATAAGAACACCTTAGTAGAAAACACCGTTTTCGAGGTGAAAATGCCCATCATTCAAAATCATCAATTTCTCCCTTGCTAGTACAAGGCAGAAATCGATGGTCAACTCGATCCCCAAAAAATTGCTGAAAGGTGATCCATACCCTAATGTCAGGTCGTAGAACACAATTATACTTGTTTTGAAGCCGAGATCGCGCTTCGTTGACGAGATATAAGCAATTTAAACTCTTGATTTTACAGTGGTAAATACATTTGAGGGCTGCTCACTGAAGATTGCGCTTATTAACATCTGATGTGATGGTCTGCAGTTTATCATCTAGCGAAACAGATCATTGTTGAACTCTTTGTTCATTAAAAAACGTAAAATCTCCAGAGGATCTCTGCAAAGATTCACCCAAAAAGCGTGCCCAATACCCAAAATCGATAATAAAACTGTTTTTTTAGCAGGTATCGAATCCATTGACTAGCATTATATCATTTGACGGACGAGCGAAAAGGAGGATGTCTCGTCTGACTCTGACAAAGCCTTCTTATTATGAGAAGCCACATATCGCCCAAAGTTTGGTGGATTACAGTTCGTTATGAGTAAACTAAAACTACAAGGATTTATTGATGATTTAAAAATACACGGCAAGATCTAAAGATTTTGCATTCTAAGACTTCATCATTGGAGGTATAGCAGCTGTTAAAGGTGGAAATTTAATCTTTCTGATGGCCTTGGCACTACGAACGACAGCTTGGGTATCCAATTTGGTAGTCTCTTTACGAGCATCGTTGGCCTATCAAAGGGAATCATTAGTTTATCAGTCTTTTGTAACTGTATGATGCTTCTTATACCTGGAACATGGCAACCACAAATTCAGAAACTGGTTTATCCACCCATCGGCTGGGTTTATAAGAATGTTCAAACCAACCCAAATGACCACCATATTTTGTACCGGCCAAGATGATGTAAGGATTCACCTTGATCTCATCCACTGGAATGCATTGAGCCAATGCGATGGGATCATCCAGCGCATTGATACAGAGCAACGGGATACGAACGTGTTCAATGACACGTGCACAGCTACCATCGCGATAATAGTTATTGACTGTGGTGTAATTGGACATTTTTTTTGTACAGGCATCGTCGTATTCTCGGATTGTCTTGGCTGCTAATACCTCGTCAATGTTGATATCCTTACGTGTCAGCATGATTTCCTTGTTTCTATGCGATGGTTAAGCTACGGGTCCATCGAATAACGGGAAAGTTTGTCTATTTACCTCAAAAAGATGTTTTTAAGGTTGTTGGCCATACGATGAGAATAGACATTGCGAGTGAAATAACCTTGATCCAGCACTTTTCCGGAACTGTAAATGGAAAAAAAGAAGAATGAGATTGATTATGTGCGACATTAAAAATAGCATGGCAATTTCCTGATCTCTCTCTGATATACACATACCTCAGTAAGTCATAGGGATTGGCAATAGAGACAGCAGCAAGCAAGGGCGTCTTTTCCTTTTCTTCGCCGAGATACTGCCATGTAAAAATGTTGGGTCAATTTCTCCTCCCTCTCTCTCTCTCTCTCTCTCTCTCTATAAAGTGAGACTTACCTTGACTAGAATATTAGAGCCCAACGAGAATCCAATACCAATCAAGGGCGTCTTTTCCCCTACTTGCTTTTGAATATGGCGGAGAGCTTCTCTGATATCGTCTGTGATGGAGGCATTGAATAGCTGAGGTGTATTGACGTTGGTGAATCCACATCCTCTAGCATTGTAGACGACTGCTCTGTAATTGATGGGTGGTCTGGCAAGCTGTTTCGATGTTAATTAAGAATGTATAAATAGATGTGAAATCCTACTTACGATTTGGAGTAACCCACGAATGTAGTTTTCATGGCTGCCACCAGTGAGGCCATGCAAGATGACCAATGTAGGTGTATCCTCTGGCAAAGGCGTCAATGGAACAGCCCAATCCAACGAGGCAACACCACCATTGGCAAACTCCAATATCTGTCTGTAAACCGACTAAGTATTACAGGTACAACTTCTTTTCCAGCACTCGCTACTCACCTTTGATAGGTAATATCATTTTTGGTCGTCTTGTCATCATACAAGGACGCATAAATAGTTTGTAAATGTTTGGATCTCAAGTAGGGCGTTGGGGTATAATGGGCCTTGGATCCAAACAAGGAAGGACAGGTCTGTGCTAAATAATCATGGAAAGGCACACTGGTATCATTGGCATATTTTATCTGGATAGGCACAGTTTCTGGATGATGGACGATTCGGATGTTTTTGATATTGTGGGTTTCTTTGGTATAGCTGCTGTTGCTTTTAATGCTGCTTGTCATTTGCTGTGTGTGAGAGAGATAGGATTGAATGAACGGAGAGATGTAAACGCTAAAGGAAGGAAAAAACAGAGAAAGAGAGAAAAAAGAACAAAGGGAAACGATGGAATAAAAGAGGGAGTTGCCTATTTATAATGCACAATATTGCTTGTTCATCAAGATTAGCTTTTTTGTCGGTCGTTCTCTCCGATTGCACATTTAAGGGTCGTCAAACTCTAAAACCGAGCCTTTTTGTTTGCCTTGATTGAACAAGTTGTTTGATTGCACATGCATTCAATTGACAAGATGCTAGCTGTGTATGCCAGCTGAAAGCTAAATGTGCCTCTCAATTGATGTATAGTGATCTGATCAAGACATTTCTTGGTCAAGCAGGAAGGAAACGCATCCCATATAAAGCAATTGTGGTTGCCTTTTTGGGTAATGGTGAAATACTTTTGACATGGAACCTTATTCATTGGTTGGAAATAGGCTCATCTTATAGCAACTACAGACATGGTGCCATCAAGAATAACTATATTCACCTTGCCAGCAATCTGTTTTCAATGTAGGATCTGTCATGAACGACTGTAAGCTGCTATACATTCATCCATCGAAAGCCGTTGATCCTGATCTCTACACGATCGGCGTACACAGACACATTAAATGAAGCATTTACATGTCTACAAAAGTGGAAGCTTGAGAAAAATGTAAGCCTACATTCATTTTCACATTGTGAATCTCTAGTCCATCATAGGCCTGCTTTTGACATACTACACAAGCATATCACTGAGTTCACAAGGAATGCTTAGCACGGTAGGACCAGCATACAGCTAATAGTATAGACCAGCCACCACTGTGATTATGAAAGCCTTCTTCCCCTGAAAATCGCCAACTATTCCGTTATGTAATTAGAATGCCAACTGCCCGTGCTCTGCTCTGAATGACAGTTATGAGATTGCAAATGCTACAACTCTGTGCACAGATGAAAGCAACTATCAAGAAACTCAAATGGAAGCACTTTGCTGCCATCTTCGCCATTCCAAATCCAAAAGCCAGTTCCTGACATGATGTTTAGCATTGGAGAAACCAGCGTTATCGAATGATTATGGTTTACGCACATCAAGATTTATATAAATTGACTTGATTTAGCTATTTGCAAATAGACGTATATGTAATTTTACTCTTCTTGCTCTCCTTGAAACATCATGAACCTTTAGTGAATACATTAGCAATCACATATCAAGAAACATTTGAATGCAATGTAGTAATTAACCCCTGACATTTTGTAAATATACTATCATTTAGCGAGGCTAATCATATAGGAGTGAATCGCCAACAAGGTAATATTGGTATACTGTGATTAATTTTTATGGAGACACGTATTAATATATAGAATCTAAAATGGTTGTTGCGAATATGTATTTTGGCGCTGTGGATTATAAGGACTTTGCTGGTCGTAGGGTTGAGAGAGTGTACTAGGTTGTTGATGATGATGCACAGGTTGAGGTTGAGCTGAAGTATAGCTTGATTGAGGATACACATTCTGTTGATATGCATTTGCATCTGGCATTTGCAGTGGTGTCTGATAGTTTGTGGAATCGTCTGAATGATTTGCGTGATACTGAGACATGGCTGGTTGTTGATAAGCACCAGCAGTTGTAGTAGTGGTCGACGTGCCGAGATTCTCCATCTTGTACTCGGAGTGGTCGTTGTGAATAGCAATATTGTTCTGGCTGTTATCGAGCAAGTGGTCTGTTGGGTTGCTGCTGCTGCTGAGGTTGTTGTTGGTGCCATTCAATGCCTCCAATTGCTTTCTCTTTTTGAGTTCCTTGCGCTTCCTCATCAATTTGTAGGAATCAGCGCCACAACAGGCCACCAAGTAGAAGAATTCAGGAATATAGGAAATGTAGCCGTCGTAAAAGGCATGCCAGTAGCCCATCTTCTTGACTTGGCCGTTCTTGGCAGCATTTTGAATATTGTCTTTGGGGCCAAAGAAACGGAGCATCATGAAACAATCCACAAACATGACGACACAGATGATGATTACATAGAGGCCGTTCTTGACTGCATCTGCAGGCCATGCAATGCTACCATGAGAGCCGTCTGTGCCCTTGATGACACCAACCGTAGTGAGAATCGTCAGTAGTATGTCACCCACATAAAAGATAAACATGATGGGGCCTTTGACACACCAAAACATGCCGTGAGCAGGCACATTGCCCCGCTTCCATTCGCGATGGTAGACATCCAGATAAGTGAAGAGTGCAGTCAGGATGATTGACAGAGAGATAAAGTTGATGATGGTCAGATAGACGTAGGCACCTTTGAAACTGTAGACGCCTTCGCAATAACGACCCTTTAATTGGGCAAATATAGACATAAATGAATCAATAAGCGACCTATTAAAATATACAAAAAAGGAGGATTTATATTTAGTCTCTCTCTCTCTTGTTCAACATGACACAATGCACACACACACAGCCAGAACTTACCACACTGGATATTGGAAAACAAGCATGTCGGTGATGGTTCGATAATGCATGCCCCACATGGATTTACTATTTGATCTCATGGTTAGTCTTTTCTTGTTAAGATAAAGGCATACTGAAAACCACTTACAGATGGAGGTTCTTTACAAACATGATTTTGGTATCCTTTTCTTCTTTCAAACCTGCCGCTTCTTGTCTAAATGGCTCGAGATAGGCTTGCAGCGATGTGTAGAGGTTGAAGACTGCAAACGCTTCAAACACGGTAGCAAAAAACATGATGGTTGTTGCATAATCGTATCTTAAGTAAGAGAACCATGCTAAGGTAGCATACACTGGTGGAAATAGCAGCACTCGTAGCTTATGTCTTTGTATCTGCGGTTCGCTATAGAGGTTGTTGTTGAGGTTAGACAACACGGTCTGATGTTGCAAGAGCGCAAGGAAACTCACTAGTAATTTCGTAAATGCTTTGTCACTGTAACAATAGAAACGATCCATGTAATCGCTAATAGCAAGAGACAGACCATCCAGCCGATAACATGCCAATTTGCTGTTGGATTTGCCTTGACTGAAGACCAATCGAGTCCTGGGTCGCTGTAGAATGTATAGTAACGAGTTAGATGATTGAGATGCAATGTACAGAGCAGACTCAACCTACAATCCTCCCTCTGAAGACAATCCAGGCGTGGTCGGGCATGTTGCATCGGTAGCTGGCTCACTCATTGAACAAGGAAAAAAAGTATAATAAAGCTAAATAAGGATGTATCTATTGTTGCCATTGATCCTTTTTTATATCCAAAGCTAAACTTAAAAAAAAAAATACAACACCGTCATTGAATCGATGCGACTCGGATCTTTGAACGCCGTTTATGCTAACGAAGCCAATGTTGATCAAGTTGTTCTAGTCAGCATGCAAACGACATTGCCTAGTATATCACGCTTAATATCTGTATCAACGCCTACTTGTTCTCTGGATGAAGGTATATTTATTCATTTGACCAAGAGAAAAAGAGCACCAACAACAGCAACAACAACAACAACAAACAGCCTCGGGTAAATCCTATCCCCATGCTTGGCATTCCTGGGCCTGATGTTGAAATGGCTCAGCAATCTTTCTTGATGAGATGTGGCTCTTGTTTTAAAAATAAGTCAGCGTAATAGGAACCGAGTAACCACGATGTTGCTCTTTGGTGCTCAATGAAGAAGGGGAATCGAGTGAAATAGAGTTTTGTGATAGCATGCATCTGCCACTATAATAGCATCTTATTTAAGCCACAGCAACTAACTATAAGCATCTCTTCTTTTATCATGATGAAATGGGCGAGTACTAATCTTGGATCGGAACGCCACTTTTGAGAAACCCACATTGTTCATTTCCTTTTATACTCAATTCTGTCAGCTTATATGATTAGATCCCAATGTTGATGCAGACTGAATCTAGCCTTGATTTCTTTTTTCTTTTCTTTTTTCAGATCGGGTCATTATTGTAGAGACATGTTGTACTTCTATTCATGGTTTTCGCAATGAAATCAATACTTAGAAAAACACAAGACATTATACCAGCTTTTGCACACAAATGGATACGTTAAAATTGAAAGCTCCTCTCATGATTCGGCTTGGAGATATCGGCCTGTACCTGTGGATCTGACTCTCCAGAAACACTCCATGTCTGTATCAGTAAAAACAATCCATTTACAGACAGGCATCTTACTCGCATTGCCTGATATTGCCCATAATTATGCAAAACACAACATAATTTGGGTGTATTTGATTCCTGTTTTCTCGAGTTGGAAGCCGTTTTAGACGTCTGGAACAACACCGAACAATTCCCTCCATGCAGCAGTTACTTGGTGACACCTTTGCTCAACTCTTTGAGGTCGAAAAAAACATGGTCGAAAATCGCTTCAAAAGCATGAGGTACCCCTCATGGAAATCATTGAAAATCAAACGATCGTATTTTTCACCTTGATAATCAAGACTTTTATTATGGCATATATTAATTCAAATTGATCGTATGGATCCAAAGCAACTTCTAAAACGTTATTCATAATACCTTTATATGGAAATTCTTGACATTTTTGCCTAAAATGGTATTTCGTATTTTTGAACTTTGCTCAATAATTTTCTTCAGAACATAACTTGTAACTAGCACCATTAGATTCACCTCAAAAAGCGCTCCAAGAATGAGTTAGCGAGTAGGAGTCTATCAGGTCATTGTATATATTGGAATTTTACGAAATAGAAAAATCGAATTCAAAATTGTCCAAAATTTTCATTTCAGACAAAAAAGTTCATCCGGAGTTTCAACTGATTTTGGCGGGCGGTGGCAGGCGACAGCAATATCATTGCATCAATCCATGATGCTTGTATGAATCTCATAGTAAGGAAGGGATTACAAATTGATCCTAACCTTACTACTATCTTTTGATTGTTCTCATATTTTACTTGTGGTTATGAGTTTATATGTGGGCAAGATAGCAAATTTATGTTCAAAGTAAACTGCAAATACTGGATCTCATTGATCATGGTTGTTTAGTAGATTGAATGAAGAAAATACCGATTTGACAAAAGGTAAAACAGCATCAATTGGCACAGCTACTCTTGAATGCGTTTGTCGAGACTACAAACAAAGACCTGAGATCCATGGCTTGATGGCATGATCAAACAAATGATGGTCGAGTTCAACATGTTGATTGGCATGTCAAAACACATAACATATTAATGATATCAAGACAATGTGGCAACACACTTTATACATTACAAAGTACAAATTACCAGGGCTAACTTCCAACAGCAAAACTCATAGCCAACACAACCTGGATGATCCTAATTGAGAGCACATTTGCTATGCGAAAAGACATGGAAGCCCTGTTATAGGGATTTGCGTGCTAATTTCCTTTGTACTGCTGGCATCTCAAGCATCATCATTCTATTTGAGTGAATGCACTAGAGATATAAGAAGCATATAACAGGAATCAAGTTTTTGATCTATATACCGTATACCACAGTGATGGATTGCTCTCTGCTAGAGTCACATCCAACCCGTCAGTGACGTTTACTCACCAAAAAAAAAAAAAAAAAAAAAAGGATGGCCCTTTAAAACCTTCACGCGTCTCTTTTTTCCTCTTCTTTTTTCTTCTTACAAACATAAACCCAGTACTAGAAAAGTGTCAACATAACTCTTCTGTACGTGTCTATTTTCATCTTTTTTTTTTTCATCTCTGGTATACAAAGCTTCATTTGGAATTCCAATAGCAAGTACAACTACCTATATATCACCAAGACATGCCATACAACGAAACAAACGAAAAGTTTGCAGGGTAAGAAAAAAAGAGGACATGTCAAAAGGAGGAAAAGCCCATGTGCTGACAGCTCCCTGTGTATCTATATAGCACCTATCGCAAACTCTTTGACACCATCGAAAGAGGCTCTGAACAATGCTCTACCGATCGACTTCAGACCTTGTTGGAGGAAAAGAAGGAGCAACTCAAATTGGGACTGGACGCCTTTACTGAACCATCATCGCAAGCACGTTCAAAGATCAACAGCGGTACCAGTGTCACTGTAGACGGAAAGACAATCAAACTGGACCAAGACGAAAAGAACTTGGTGTTGAGACTATCCGACACGATCCGATTGAATGAATTGCAAGCAGCCGTGGTGTGGGATGCCTTTCGACAGACCAGCCAGTACAAAGCCGAGCAAAACAGCACAACCGCCTTGTGTGAAGATGTGCAGCTGCTGATGGACCTGATCCACTTTTACTTTGAGGACCGTGTAGCGTTGTTGCAGTGCATCAGCTCACTCAAGCGACTCTCCATGGACGCACACCATCCTTATGCAAGCATCGCCAGCGACACCATCAGCAAATTCCACGCACAAGACAACAGCACAAGCTATGTACAGCAGCTCTTTTCACAGTACAGCAAACTGATCCGCAGCAGCATACCTCGTCAAAACGTCCCTTTCAACACGTGGCCGTTGGTGTGGGCCAAACAGGCATTGAAGGAGCAAAAGGCCCTGTTGGAAATCATCTTTCTCTACACACTGACAGACACGCTTTCGCCTGCGTTCATTGTGAGCATGGTGCAAGAGTTCCAAGCCGACTGTTTTGGATACGATCAGGCTTTCAGCTACGTCTTGGATGAGGAGGGTGTTAAATTGCGTGATAGAGTGACCTTTATCTGCATGGTGTTGTCTGCCAGTGTCATTGTGCCTGCTTCGCTCAAGATGGGCGCTACATTAGATGCTGCTGGTGTCAACAAGTCCTTGTTGGATTCACCCGACTGCATTGCCAAAATCAACCAAATTGCCTGCTACATGGGCGATCGACCCCAACACGCCCTCTTTCTGCTGGCCTGGTCCTTTTTCCTCACCTGCACAGACGCCATTATCAACAACGACAACAACGACGACCAAGAAGCGCCCTCCAACTACACGGACACGGTGCGCCCTATTCTGGATGGCACACAGACCATCTCACCTTCCGTGTTGATTGACAGAACCTTGCCCAAGGCAGCATTGACACCTTCCAGTAGCAGCACCACCACTACTATTTGCATTGAACAACGTCCCCACATGGATCGCATCTACGTAGGCCGCTCACTCAAACTGGACGTATTTTCTGCAGTAACCCATATTTTGGAAAGCGAGATTTGCAGTGAAGAAGATGTCAACAACTTGGGTTACAGAACTGTCTTGAGCCATCTCTATGCCTCCTTCTTGTCGGTGACTCGTCCTCAGTTTATACCAATCGAAAGTTACGCCAGTCTGATCCACAGTTACTGCTTGATTTACCAGCACCAGCCAGAGCTCTGTGAGGCGTTTTGGAACGAGTTTCAGGCAGAGGATGTCGCTTCATTACTCGCTACAGCACGTCGTCGATTCCCCGTCTTTTATACAGACTTTGTACAGTTATTATCAGCCTTGACTGGCGCACCATCTGAATCTACTAGCACCACTACCAACAGCAGCCACGTCTCTGCTACCCGTGTCTTTGAATACCTCTGCACCATGCCCGGCATCACAATCGTTGTCAAGCCCGAGATGAACATGACAGTGGAGAGCGAGAACAATGAAGTGGTTGTGTGTGCCGATCAAGCCATTCGAGTGACAGCAGACTTTGATGCCATTACGAGCATTGTGGTGCCCGAAAAGAGCCGTGGATTGTTGCTGAGCAAAGGAGACGAGCGCGTGGTACACTATCCCTCCGTGCACTACTCTGGCTGGCACCTGTTGGTATCTGCATTGACAGGCTTCGTGACGCCACTTGAAGCTACATCCACCGATATTGTGGACGCCGATCTCTTTGTGCAAGGATTGAACCAGCAAGGCATTGTCAGCATCCTTGATTTAATGCACAACGTCCTGTCCAGCAAGCCCTCCTTGGCCACTGATCTGGTGCAGCATGTAGAGTCAGCCGCCGGCACCGTCAGCAAAACATCAACGACACCGATCCTCATTTCCGTGCTCTGCAGCATCCTCAGCACCAGCAGTGCGCGCGAACCTCGCCCTATTCTCGTGCTGACATTGGCCGTCAAGTGTCTGACACTCTTGCTGCCCTACTACCGTCAAGACGTGTGGGCCTACCTCAAATACGCACCCATTTTACCTACCACCAACACCAGCTTCCACACAGGCCTTGCTTCCTACTCGTTCAAGTCGGCTTCCTCTGCTCAAATCCAAGATATTGTGGCTAGACGAGAATGCGCGGATGGACGATACACACTCTTGCTGGCCTTTTTGGATATGGTGCAAGCATTGACGCGGGACATTCAGCGCAGTTGGTGGGTGACGGACACGGCTCAGCGTGAATACCAGGCAGAGGTCTTGTACACGTGTTTGCACTATTTGATGGCAGACGTGTTTCCTGCCTACTCGACTTGGCGCTACAAAAAGGTCTCGGAACGCTATCTCATTGGTGTCAAGGTCCTGAGCATCTTTATCGACATTGTCAACAACTTTAAAGAGCCTGCTGCTGCTGCTGCTGCTGCTGCTGCTGCTAGTGCTGCTACCAAATTGTCACTGAACGGTCTTCGTCAAGGCATCCTCGACCACTTTTTGTACAGCGGTGTAGCGTGCCATATCAACCCCTTGGTGGAAGTCATTTGTGAAGGTGCTCGTACTGCAAGTTCGTACTATGGTCTAGGCCATCCCAAGGAAGCAGAACGCGCGGAAAAGCTGACTGAAATGACCTTTGTGTTTGTCAAGCTCTTGCTGCAGTACCGCTTGGAGCAGATTGAACAGGGCACTGATTTGCCTGATACGTCGCTGGAGCGCTTGTTGCTGGAACGCACACCCAACAGCACGTCGTCTGATTTCTTGCTGCGTATTGCCAAGCACATCAAGTACCGCCACAACATCCGCCTGCCCATCCAAGCAACCGACATTTTGACCTTGCTGTGTCGCACCACGGCTGCGTGGAAGACGGCACCCAACTTTAACCAGTACCTCGGTAGCACGGCGCAAGTGCATGTCATTATTCGACTCTATCTGGACATTGCCAAAGACCAGTTCCAACACGAAGCGCTGCTTACGTCCATCTGGCAATTGCTGACCGTCTTGATGGAAACACAGCCTAGTCTGGCTATCCTCTTTTTGGATTGTGGTGATTTGATCATGCCTAGTCCTAAATCTGCTGTGCGCACATTGCCTGGTCATCGCGGTTCTTCTCAGCCTGCTGCTGCTGCCACATCATCACTACCCTCGCCTCAGTCCACCGATTCTGCTATTCGTGCTGCTACTGATATTCTCGGTTACTGGGACACCTTGTCTGTAGAGAAGCCTGCTGTTGTCTCCAACGTGCTGCACTTTTTGGACACCTTTTGGCGTACAGCTCTGGATCATTATGCTTTGGTGGAACGTGCGCGTGTGGACAATGCTCTGTGGGATGGTCTTGGTAAGGTCTTGTTGAACCCCACCACGGACATGGACGCGACTCAAAGAGACATCCAATCGCTGGACTTGCTGGATACTACTGCCAACAACGACACGCGCCACGACACCCACGTGCGCCGTCTGTGCTGTCTCAACCTGAGCAAAGCCTATGTCATGCGTCTCATTGCGTGTGAAATTCATCTGACGGCTGGCAACACGCGTAACCCGACTGCTGCTCTTGCTGACAAACTGCCTATTGGACTGAAAAACTTGCTGAGCAAGGTTGGCGAATCCTCCAAGTTGATTTCTATGCGCGACAGCTTTGTCAAGAACGACTTTGATCCTTCCATTGCACGTGAAGCCGAGACATCTGCCACTGTCTTGCTGCAGACCATGGGCGTGCCTTCCAAAGACGCTCTGCTGCTCAAACTGCCTCGTTTCGGCTCTGGTGACGACGGTGCTGCTGGAGAAGCCCACCAGTACGGCGACAACTTTTTGTACGATTACCGCATGGCCAGCCACCGCATTCACACACTGGACAAGGACATTGTGGCTAAATACGGCGGCTATTTGGACCAGGAAAACTTGATTGTCACGAGCGATATTCAGGCCGTGTTGGATCTCAAGCGATGCGCCAACCGATTCCTGCAAAGCCTCTTGCTGACCAACTACAATAGCTCCATTGTGGATTCTCAAATCATTCTGCTGCGTGCCTTCAAGACGTTCATGGAGACCTGTTCTCGCCGTGCTGCTGACCTCATGTGGGCCAACAAGACGGGTGGCGCCTCTGGATCTGACACGCTCTATCTCTTCCTCAAGGGTCTGGTCAAGAACGCACAAGGCGAAACACGTGATGACGGTGTGGCATTGACATTGTACAGCATCTTGGTTCAGTTCATTCGCAGTCTGACGGAAGACTGGATCAGCAAGAACAGCGCTGTGGTGACAGGAGCCGACGTGGCTGCTCAAAAGACCTACGCTACCAAGACGTTTGATATCCTCGCTGATCTCTGCAGCCTGCTCAACCGTGAAAACTATGCGCTTTTCAAGAGCGTCCATGATGACACTGCCATTCGTTTCCACCGACCCTTGTTGGAGGCCATCATGCTGATCATGCGTACCTTGGGTGGCACCATCAGCCACTTCACACCTCTGTCCTCGGAGCGCATGCTCTTCCAAGACTGCTACTCGACCCTGTTGAACGTCGTTTGCTCCAGTTTCGATATCTTGTCCATCAAAGCCATTAGCTACAGTGCGGACGAGTCGTTGATTAGCCCAGAGTTGGTGGAGGACTGTATCAAGGATGTGATTGTGGTGGTTGCGCTGCTGCAAGAACTGATCCATCCCAAGTATGGCGTGTCTCACGATATCTGGCTCGAGGCCTTTGAAAAGTACCAGACGATGCCTTCTTTGCTGTCGCTCTTGTTTGCAGGCATTAAAGTGGTTGTAGGCGAAGTGGATCGGTAAGTGTGTTTATAGAGAGTTGATGTCAATCGTAACTAACCAACTAACATAGTCAAACGGCCAATCTCAATCATGCCGTCACCAACATCAACATTACGCCCTACGCAGAATCAGCCTTGTACCTCTTACTTGGCTTGTCCAATATACCAGCCGCAGCAAAGAAACTTGTAGAGCACAACATCTACCACCTCTTGTCCAGCAACATCTTGTCACCGCGTTTGCAAAAGGGCGCGCTCAACATCTTTATCCGCTTTGGTGAGGGCAACAAGAACGGACCCAACTACGTGGAACGCAACCCCTTGCACGCCATCTGGTGCCACATGTTGGGCGTCATGAACAACTTGATGTGCCATGTAGGCAGCGATGAAGTCGTGCTTCAGTCGACGGTCAATCTGATGCAAATGTACGGTCCTCAAATTGGCACTGCTTTCAACAATGCCAATGGCGCGAATGACGCTCTCTTTGGCATGAACGCGTCTGAATCGTTCTCTACGCCCCTGCTGGAAGAAATCGACCGCATCAACATGCTCTTCTTTAGATTGTCTCATTATCTCGACAGGCTGGAAAGCGTGGCCAACAACCTGTTTGTGTCTTACAAGGACTGCACGCTGTTCTTGCTTCAACGCTACCTGTATTTCTATACACATCCTGCTCACATGCAGACCCAGCTCTATCCCATGGACAATGCAGAGCGTCAACAAGCAACCACATTTGTCACTGCAAAGCCATCTTCAATCAGCAGCAGTGAAAGTGAACAGCCCACATCTGCCACCAAAACACAGCAACAGACCTCTCAATTGATGCTAAAGACGGTGAAGCTGACCCTGACCATCACTCACCACATGCTCACCACACTGATCAACTTGGCCAATACCGACATGATCCTGACACAGCCTGATACAGAATGGCCATTTGGCAACACCATCATCTACCCCGACATGCGCGTGATTGTCAGCGAGCTGTCTTCCTTTGGCACCTTGACCGAGTTGATGAACGTGTGTCTTCACATGCTGACACAATGGCAGGACATGGCACAGGCTCCCCGCAAGCAACTCTTGAACGTACTTGAAGATGCTGCTCTCCTGGTGACAACGCAGAGTATGCTCTGGATCTCCAAACCCGATATCAAAGACGAGACACGAGCTGAAATTGCACAGGAGAACGTCTTGGACATTGCTGAAACTTTAAACAAGGCAACAAGCGCATTAACAAAATTAGAATCAAACGTCAAGGACCAGAAAATCAAGGACAAGCTCAAGACAATCCATTATTTGCAGCAAGTGTTGGGTAGACGTTTCTTTACAGAGTAAAAAAAAAATCGGATTGCACACACATAGCACAACACTACCAATACAATTACAAACCACCACCATCTCATATACATATAAATCACACACCTCACACACCCCTTTAGCAAAGTAAATAAAAATTAAATATACAATCTATACTGAAAATTGATTCAAGAGTCAGGTATACAGATTGACATTGGGACCTTGCTATTATATGTAATGGCAGATGGAAGATCTGAAGCTCATATTATGTTTGCTTGATTCGCTTTCAAGAAAACCACAATGTAACTGCATACATTTAAAAATCAAAACTTCATTTGTATGATTGATGAGGATAATAACATGTTATTGTGTGAACAAGAATGGGGGATCTTGGCCAGGGGTATATGATAATGAATTACTTTTTGGTGAAAAAGCTAGTTATTTTGGGTGTTTTTGATGCATTAGGATCATCATCCACACTCTTTTTTCTCTTCTTGGTCGCCTGTTGAGTAGCGGTTGTGGCATTGGGAGCAGAGGAGGCACCAGCCTTAAAGTCAATGTCAATGGCATGCATAATACTCAATGATAAGAGACAGATATACCTTTTCAACATGAGGGCTCAAGTCTTTGCTTATTTCATCATTGATATGAGCAGGTTTCAAGAAATATGAGATGGATGACTTGCGTTCATCGAGGGGTTGCACGAGATCAGGGCCGTCATTCTTGACAGGACCCACTCTGTCAGCTACTTGATAGCTATATATGTCATGTCAGACACATACATATTACATATAGACACAATAGCCGATAGATATCGTACTGAACTTACCAATCCAATTCACTTTGAAACGGTTTAAGCAACTGAATAATATCATCTGCCCAAGATATTCTGCTATTGATCCAGTGATCTACATCTTTGGGTTCAACAATGACAGGCATCCTGTCATGGATCTTCGAAAAGAACTTGGATGCGGCGGTGGTGATTATTGTGCAAGTGGTTACATGGCGATCTATTGCAATGATACATGTATATCAGACCTCGATTTTGTCACATGGCTAAAGAGAGATCATGCTTACCATCAATGTAGGCCGTGCTGTAAAGACCAGCGAACAACATCATTCTGTTGTCCTTTCTTTTAATAAAAAAGGGCTGCTTGTTTTTGTTCCATTCAAAAAATCTACATGTATATACATGTTGATGATATAATAAGCTGATAGATATATATGTGCACTTCTTACCCCTCTGCAACGATGATGCAGCGATTGGTGTTTTTTGATCTATCAAAGAGGCTGGCCTTTTCGATGAGGGTCTCGGCTCTTGCATTGATAGGCTATATGTACGTTGTAACAAAAGATTAATCACCAAAAAATGTTTTGCATGAATAGACTTTACCTTTGTGTAGGGGGTGTTTTGCATCCAGGAAGGGATAAAGCCCCATTGCTAGTTAACGAGTAAATATCATGTACACTGTGCAATAGCATGATACATACCATTGACTGCATAAGCTTATTATGAGTTGGGTCCTCGAGGACAGCAGGGATGGCTCGGCTTGGGCAGACATTATAGCTAGATCGGTGTAAGCCTTCATCAATCCACTCCATGTCTCTGTCAGGTAAAACACCCTCTTGATGGAGCTCATTGCGAATCTCGTCAGTAGTTAATGAACAGCAAAATCTGCCACACATGATTCTTGTTAAATGTTTAAAAGGAGATGAAGGAAAGAGAGAGAGAGAGACGAGAAAAGAGGGATCAAACTTTACTACGAGAAAAATGGAATCTCTCCGCTGCGTGTTTATTTGATAAGGGTTGTCACTTTTTATGTAAGTAAACGAACAAATATTTGTACAATTGTATATTATAGAAATCTAGGTGTATTAAATGCCTTGAACGACTTGAGGCCATGTTTGACGAATCTATAAAGTAAAGAGTGAGTATGCTGCTTTTTGGATGATCTAGTACAATGAAAACTTACAGCTTCAAAGAGCTCTGGATTGACTCTGTAAGAAAATAAAACACGTGTGAGTTGCCCTGTCAAATGTCATGCTCGGTCGTTGTCAATACAAACCTCCTTAAGGCTTCAGGATCCTCTGCCAAGCAAACAAAAGTAGTAATCACACCACTCGAAATGACGGTTGAAATAGTAGAGAACATGGACATGCCGATAATGAAGCAGATCAACATGACAATGGGCGTCATATTGCCTGTGGCATTGTAGGCAGGTTTGGCAATAAGCAGGTACAAGTAACCCAGCAGCGAGGACAATACACCCACCAACAATGTACCCATAAACAATACATTACCAATCAAGTTATCGTTGATCAAAGCCTCCACACCGCGATCTTGAATCATGGACCACGTACGCTTAGCAGAAGGCACAAATCCTTGACCGTAAATGGCAACACCACTGAAAGCATATTGATTGAACCATTCCTATAACAGACTCTTTGCGTGAGTTGTCTTGGTAATCTCCTATTTCAATCCCTCTTATACTTACAAACATGCCTTGAATACAGGCAACAAAGCATTCCAAGATACACAGCACAAAGCTCAGCAACTCGTTATCAGATCCAGATCGAGCGACCTGGAGAAAGTAGCGAACCGTGTTGATGACTGCAATCAAAAGACCACCAAAACAGATGGAGCCAAAGCTAGTGGTCAGCGCTCTCTTGGCGCTGCCCCAGATGGGATGCGCCATTTGATTGTTCAAAAAGTACACTGTGGCAAAGACACCAGCCAATGTGACATGCGTGACATAGGCAATCACTTGGGTTGTCCAGTAGAATGAAAAGACGAGAAAGACCATGGCAGCGTTCAGTTTAGAATTGCTGCCCGTGTCACTATAGTATACCTGATACACGCCCACCACTGTGATCATGAACCAAACGGAATAGATGGTTTGAATGACAAGCGAACCAATGCCCCATACCATGGTGCTCCAATATTTGCGGGTGATGGCAGTAATGGACTTCAGCATGACTACATATAGTTGAAAAAAGGAGGTGTGGCTATGAGTGTGTGGCAGCTCTAGATGGAATCGATGACGCTGTGCTTACCAGTAGCAAAGGGGATTCTGTCTCTCCACAAGTAGAAGCAGAAGGCGTACAAGAGCGTAAAGATCAGAAAGATGATGGCAGCTGAATAGTAATGCATGTAAAAGTAGTAGATGGTGACACCAAGGTAGACCAAAATACTACCAACGAATGTGATTACGATCAAAGGCCCGGGAATTCTAAGCATCGTAGTAATACATGTATAGTTAGCCTTTTATCCTATTTACTGTAACGGTAAATTCACCTTACATGTTGGCGACGAGCAGGTAGATGAAACTGAGCCCAAATCCTACAATGACCGAGAAACCAAACACCTTGACTGTATCCGTGTCGAACGTAATGCCTCCTCCTGTTTGAGGTGCTGTACCTCCATACGATCCCTTGGTTTGCGAATAGCTTCTGAGCCCAATGACGGACAAGGCAATGAAAGCTGCCATATTGCACAACCAGAGAACAGTAGCCCATACGTCCTTGAAGCCGCTGGAAGGCCTGATCTTGTCATTTGCATTCAAGGGCTGCTCACCAAGTTCAGCATAGCCTGTGTTTTGATTGTACTGCTGCTGTTGGTGTGCCTGTTGCGGTGGTGGTGGGTAGTATTGAGGTGGTTGAGAATAGCCCTGAGGTGGAGAAGCATATTGCTGAGGTGGTGGTGGGTATTGCTGCTGTGTTTGCGGTGGTGGTGGGTACTGTTGCGCGTAAGGATTATTGGGATCCATGGTGTTCTTTATTGTAGTAGTAGAGAAGAAGAAGAAGAAGAAGAAGAAAGAAAAAGAGGATCTGAAAATCAAAGCCCAATGTTTTAAATGTATGCTACACCAGCAAGCACATGAAACCTGCCATTGTGTACCATGCCATTTTACTATATACACGTTTTTTTTTTATTCAATATATATATCAACAAATGCCATCAAAGGCGTTCTGGAAAATACTATCGAAATCTTGCAAGAACCCAGTAGACGTTGGATTTCCAGCAGCACTCGATACAGAACCCACACTGCTCCCTTCAGAAGCAAACATTTGATGCTCGTCCAAAAATAGTAACGACATGTTACCAGCGCCGAAATCAGTGGTTGCAGTAGTGGTAATAGCAGAACACAAAGAGGGAGGTGGCGTAGGCTGTGTAACAGGTAGGGTCGAGTGGATCGTGGTTTGGGCAGCAGCAGCAGCAGCAGCAGTGGCAGCATTGCTCATTATTATATCATCATTGTGGCCAAACGTATTTTTAGTCATTGGCATCTGGTGTATCCGCAAGAAATCCTTGAGCTTCTTGTAAATGATCTTTGTGGACGCTTGTTGCTGTGGTAGCCAAAACAGCGCATGCTTGGCGAGTGTGTGCACTGCTTGAATTTGGCTGTAAACCTTGTCTGGAGAGATGCCAAGCTGGTACTGCACCATTGTCATATTCACCAGGGTTTCCAGAGCCAGCGACATGACGCCAAAGGGGAGCACCTCTTCAATGTCCTTGCCAATATCGTCGGCTTCATTGCAGTGCTTTTTGTCGTCGGTTTCTTGTATGAAATTCTGCAGCAATGTCAGCAGCATGGTGATGGTAGGCGACAGGTTGGTGATGCGGGCTGCAATGCGTAGATTGGTGAGATCCAAGGGCTTGACCGTGTGCTGGTATCGCATGGGCGCCTCGTTGTTGCCAGGCTTGACAAAGCTAAAGTGGATGCAATAGAGGTAATACGTGATTTCAATGGTGTATCGTTGCAGAAAAGACCACTGATAGCTTTCTTGCGCAATAAAGTCTGAAAAGTCGTTGAGTACCAGCTGTATCTTGCAGTCGGTCTCACTGTTGAACCAAGCGGCCGAGGCAGCAGCCGTGCCTAGTAGCTGCATCAGCATCTGGTGGTCGTGGATGTGTTGTTTTTCAATGCTGGTGGGTGGTGGTGCTGGATATGTCTTGCATCCAAAGATGTTGTATTCAGCCTTGGGGAGGCAGGAAAAGAGTTTGGAGCTAAAGTAGGAAATGACCATTTCGGTATGAAAAGTTTCTATGAGATAGGGGGATGAGGATGATTGATTGTTATGAGCCAAGTCGTATTGGTATGATGCTGATGTGTCTTTGTTGGCGGGTGGAAATGGCTGGCCGTGGTAGAGTAGTGCATCCCGAAGATAGAGGCCCACTAAAGAAATATAAGGTAGATGTCAACAAGCTATATATACAACATGCATATACACACATACACTCTATACATCCATAGGAGGTCGACCGCAGTGCTGCCCAGTAAGTGGTGATGAGCTGTTCCTTGTCAACGGGATCGTAGTCTTCGATATTTCGATGTCCACTTTCATGCGCAACATGATCACGGTCAATGACACCGTCTGTCACTGCGATGTTGCTGCTAAAGATGCCCAGATCAGCAGCCATCATGTACGAAAGAGAGATGATGGTCATGCCGTGCTTTGGCAGGCCAAACAGAGCTTCGAATATGCCCAAAAGGACAGCCGCTTGGTAGTTGCCCAGGGACGACGGTGATTTGGTGCCTCTCAGATTGCGTTGCTTAAAGAACCTCTCCATCAAAACGTAAGCATAGTTCAAAAACGGGTTGCGCTGCATATCCCACAGTCGGTAGGCTCCGCCTCTTACGGTTTGCTGACATGTGTAAATAGAAATTCCATAGATGGCACACAATAGCAAAGGTTCCACAGAGTCGTTCCAGTAATCTTGCAGCAGTTTTGTCTTGTTGAGTAGAATGTGGTAAGGATGCAGTTGGAAGAAGTGGTCGATCAATTGGAGGGCCTGCTCTGTGGGGATCGATTTGAGCGGCGAGCTTAGGTTGTACTGGTTGTTGGTGTTGAAAAAAAAGACATTGACCTGCTCTTGTCGCATGAATGCTGTGATGGTGATTTCCGGGTCAAAGAAGCTGTCGATGTTGAACAGCTGGCAGGTGCGCTTGATGGTGAGATTGACGAGACTGGTCGATAGCCAAGTGAAGTGCTGGTGTAACGACCTTAATTTAAAGTGAGGAGATAACTGGAATCCTTTGAGGGACTCTCGTAAGTGATACCCACGAGTGATGTACAGCGAGTAGATTCTCTCAATGTCCAGGATTTGATTGTAAAACTTGATGAATCGCTGTGGCACTTGAAAGTGTTCTCTGAGGAGGACCTGAGCTGGGGATGACGGTGTAGGTGATGCTTGCTGCTGCTGTTGTTGTTCCTGCTCTGGAAGCGATGCTGTTTTTGGTGGATAGAAGCCAGATTGGTTTTCAAAGATGAATTCTCGGCATTGGATAGTGTCGCTCTCATTCATCTGCTTTGGGGTCGCTTGTGTCGTCGTCGAGGACACCACCAGATCTTGGTTTTTGAGAAAGACGGCATTCTTGGGTGGTCGGCCATAGGTTCTTGGCTTTGGGTATATACAGAGATGTTCTCGAGAATTTCGAATGCAGCGACTACAATGAGGTGTTTGTCCATCACATCTAGCCTTCTTGGTTCGACAAGGCAGACAGCTTATCTTTCTAGGCTTCTTTTTCACATCGGGCATGACAAATAGTTTTATAAATTGTGAGAAAAAAAAAGAGGAAAAAGAGTAAGCAGTAATGATTAGTTTAAACAAGCAATTATATGAACAAATAGAGATGAAAACGTTAAATCTCAGCGATATGGGTTTGTGTCGAGAGCGACAGACCATCCACAGTGTATATATATATATATCTGTCACATTACATTGGCCAGCATACCTCCAATATCACTGGCAGTGTTTCTCACTGTAGCCTCTTTCAACATTTAAGAGAGAAACTCCTGGATTCAAATGAAACAGATTGTTGCTGAAATTTGATCTGAAGAAAGATCGATTGATAAACATGATCACAGTTTCATGTTATACTTTATCAATTAGGAAACTCGCAGCAGCCCCTCAAATGTGAGACCAAATACCTGTATAATACGTTATATATTCTTCTTTGAAAGTGTATAGTGTACATTTCGTTTTTTTGATCTAAAGTTATTGAGAGCAAGAAAGAAGAGTACATGATGATGTGGGGTATATCTCATCCTGTACAATCAAGATTTAATATATATGTCTTTGATGCTCTGTCACGATTACACTTTATTGCGTTAACAATGCTTACTAACGGATAAAGCAGTAATATGACTAGTTAAAAAAACTGCATAAACGTATATACAGAACCACCCAGAAAGCTGGCACTCTATGGCAAAACTAGCGCAAGAGAGTTTCAAAGAGATCCAAAACCTGCGGATTATCAATCGATGCAAAAGGGTCCAGATTGTGTCAAGATCAACGGTATAGATCATTTAGAAACAATTTAACATAGTTGAATGCATGTAGATGTCGCT
>JAXQGS010000032.1:0-42537 GCA_037040325.1 Mucor sp. M7501 | reverse complement strand
CTGGACAGCAAGTGAGGTAGATCATTGTAAATATTGAAATAAGAATAGGCTTTATAATGATGCTAGAGCTTTAAAAGCAGCACGTTCTTATATCAGTTTTTTGCGCTAATTATGCCTGTGCAATTGGATTCCTTGTAGCTAGCATGGTTGTTGATAAATTTGTGATTTCTGCAATCTTGAGACATATGGTTCATATGAAAGCTTTTGATTACGAGTAATTACGAGTACTTACAAATGATAAATAGATAGATAGTGTGTTGAAACACTTTGTAGTAGTCAAAACCGCTTGATCATAACTTGCTTTGCTATCATTCGGGATAGGGCCAAAGTTTTGCGGAGCATTTTACCAGAAAGAAGGGGAAAAACTTATTACATGTGCTGTGGTGATGTTACAGCATTTACATTCTTATATACATATTATGCAAGCGAGAAAAGAAATGCACTTGCAGTGAGACGATACAGGATGCGTATGATATGATGGTTTATTTACATGATAAGAGCGAGTATAAAAGATTATATGTATAAAAGAGTAATATTGTATATAGTTGACGATGGTAGAAATAAGAAATAGATTTTAGAGTATAAATGGTAGTAGCAGGTTGAAAAATGTTAGTAATAGCCATAGCCGGTGCTCATCATATAAGAAGAGTCAATTGATTGCTCCATCATGCTTGTTTTAGTCTGTAAAGAGGCAACATTACCCAGCGTTCTCTTGAGCAAATCAATCAGAGGTACATCATCAAGATGCTTTTGTTGTTGCTGTTGAGGGCTTGACATGGAGACCAAGTCTCGGGCAATGCGTTTGGCAGAATGCTGTTCTTTTTGCAACTATTATATACACATTATTATGCTGTAACAGATGAAGCAGTATCATGTTTAACTTACATTGATCAAATCTTTTTGCTTGATACTAGCTTCCTGCTTGAACATTTTGAATGCGTTTGCTAATTGTGTCTTTTGCTGTTCATGTTGTTGTTGTGCGGACGAAAACTTGTCTTGCCAGCCAGACTCCAGTTGAGCCAATTCCTGCATACATGCTCCTTTCTCTTGGTCGATTCTTGCCTCCATCTCTTCTTCCATGGTTTGCTGCTTTTCGGCCATGTCCTGCTTGATCTGTTCCAACTCAGTTTGGTACTTGATCTGCAGTACTTGCTTTTCATTTTCGTATTCTTCTTCTAATTCAGTCATGCTTTGCTTGTGTTCAGCAGCCATATTCTCTACTCGAGCCTCAGCATGCATCATCATTTGGGCATTCTCAGCTACGGCTAATTGCTTCATGCGGGCCTCGCTCTCGGTCATTTGAGCTAATTTTGCGTTAGACTCCTTGAGATTAGCTTCCAATGAGGCAATGGTAGACTTGTAGGCTTCAATTTCCTTGGTCTGAGCTGCTAGTTGTGATTTCAAATCGACAGAGGGTTGTTGCTTTAGCTGATCTATGATATCTTGCATTCTGGCCATGTCTTTATCATATTGCTCTTGAGATACAGTAAGTCTGAATGATGCGATGGTAGGTGATGTAGGAGCACTCTTGGTTTCTCTGAGAGATTGCTCTAATTGTGTGATTGCCTGGTTCTTGTCATTGATTCTCTGATAAAAATTGGACAGACGTCTTTTATAGGTAGTTTGTTCTGTGTCCAACGCATGATCATGTTGGTTTCGCAGCTGTTGCAATTCAGATTGATGGTTTGTCTCGGCTTCTTGAAACTTCCTCTCCATGTTCTCCATCTAGCAGCAAATGTTAGTTGCGTTGTAAAGTACAGTGTTTAGATCAACGCCCACCTTGAGCTCATAGGATGCTTTAATCTCGGCCACTTTTTTGTCTTTGGAATAGAGTTCTCTCAGCAACTAGAAAATGTGATTTAGATTTCCATCAATTGCGATAAAATACAGCATCCAACCTACACTCTGCTTGTCCTTTTCAAACTTGGCTCTGTCGTTTTCATGCTTGGTATTGATATCTTCAATGTAGTTTTTGTATTCTTGAGCTTGACGGAGAATCTACAACATGTCCACTGATGTGAGTACACCATGTGCCCAATGGCATGAATAACCAGACTTACCGAGGCCTTTTCCAGCTCCCAATCCTTGTGATGATGAAAGATGGAGTTGGTGGTAGCAGATAAAGGAGGAGAGGCAAGCTTCATGTCAAATGAATAATCTGTAGTGGTTGTTGTGGAAGAAGTCGAAGGAGAAAGAGGAATAGAAGTAATAGTCTATTTGTATAAACAATAACAACAACCCAATTTTTTTTTTCCAATCAATCAGCTGAATTTCATGCAAAAACGAAATGTTATTGTCACACCTTACCTTTTGGCTCATGTTTGGTCCACCCGGTAATCCTGCTTGTGTTAGAAAGTTCAGCATAGTAAATTTATTTTGCATCATTCAGGAGGTGTCATCTCCTTACCTAATAAAGATAGCCCTTTGTTCAGCCGTTTGGTTTCTCTATCGAATTTGCGGTGTAGTTGGAAGCCAATGTCTTGGTGCTGAATCGACTGAATGAAGCCTGTTTGTTGCAGTGTCTGCCATGAGTAATAGCCTTAACCAGGCACAGAACTGACAAATGTACTCACTTTCAATTTGATTCTTGGCGATAACACTAACTACAGAGTCGGATGAATAGACGGCAGTAGTTGATGTCTTGCAAATCACAGGCACATCATTCATATCTGCATACACACACACACACAAACAGTTATTGCACTGCATACAATCATGTACCTTGTACACATTTACCTTGCATTTCAAAAGGCAGCAAAATTGCTTGTTGCTCAGATGGCTCGTTGTGCTGGGTTAAGCACTGCAACTGTTGGTTGAAATGCTGTCTATAGCGTTCTTCTCTTTTCCCAAAATGATGAAACAAATCGCTCAACAGGCTAGCATTTTTAGTCACTATCTCAGAGTATCTGTCTCGTCTCCAGATTTCAATCAACAACAGCCCCTACATTCATTTGATGAGTTTGTATAGGTAGGCCGGTATTTCTCTCTCTTTCTCTTCCCATCCAACCTACATAGCCAAGAATTAGCCTCTTAAAAAGAGTGTCGCTCGTCTGTTTCTCAATATTCAGCCGTAAGCCTTTCATTTGCTTTTCTAGCTCGGCCAGCGTCGGGTAAATGTGAGCTACTGATTCCTCTACTTTGCTAATGTGCTGCATGCAGTTGACAAACCCTTGCAGCCCTAGTTGTCTCTGTTGTACAATCACCCTTTCAGCATCGCGCAGCTCCTGGTGATAGCGATACAGCGACGTCAGTGCCTCCCGGATGCGGCCCTGCTGCTTGGATCCCATCTTTTTCTGACATGCCATCAGTCCGCGCATGGCCTGTGCTGAATCCAAAGCTAGTTTCTGTACTTGAGCTACCATCATTTCAAAGGCAGTTCGATTGGTGCTGCCCACGTGTGCCGTCTGTTGTGTGAGATAGTCTACCTTGTTTCGCTGCGCCATGGTAGCTTGTGCAAGATCGTGGTATTGCTTTTGCAGTGCAGTGTATCGCTCCTGATGCTGCTCCATCAGATCAACGGGTATAAATGCGTCCAGCGTGGTGCCCTGAGAATCCTTGACTTGCACCAAGATGCGAGGGTGAATCGGCGTCGATACAAGCAGCTGCAGATCGCTGGCTATCTGTTCAATGACAATGGTGTGTTTGGCAAATTCTCGCTGTGCGATGCGATCAAATTTGCCGAAGTTTTGATAGGCAGCTCTGGTTTGAATTAGTATATATATATTTACATATGTATTTACACCATCTTGACCTACTTGACATGCGATTCCAGATTGGAGAGTGCTGCTTCAAGTGCAATGGCCTGTCCGCTTGTTTCTCGAGCCAACTTGTCTATGCACGCTTTTCGACGCTGACATGTCTCCACGATGGTCTGCGGATAACGTCAGCCTGCCACCATGTCACTGGATCAAGCACAACTACCTTACCTCACTGATATCTCTGAGCAAGCCCTTCATCTCGTCCTCTTTACCGGGCTCTGTTTCGCAGGTGTAAATCATAGACTCCAACTCTGCCAATGTAGGTATCATTTCGTTTGTGATGAGATCGAGTTCAGGTAGTTGCACGAGCGTTGGGTCCTGCAGTAAACGGCGATTAAACAAGACAATGGTGGATGCATCCTTCTCTTCTTCCAAAACAGTGTTGTCCTTGATCTGCGTGCCATCGACTGTGAGCAGTATTTGATCTGCACTGTGTATCTGAACCTCGGCCTCGACGTCTTGCTTCAGCTGGGCCAAACTACAGAAATGTCGCAGTAATTATCATCTTGAACCGATCCTTATCAAATGCATCCAACCCTTACTGCTCCAATCGCTTTGATCTCGAAAATGGATTGTTCAGTTCGAATTCATGGCCTGATTCAGCCACGATGATCCTCATTTTGATGGTATCTTCACTGTATGTATATAAAAAGAATAGCGAAAAAAAAAAGAGAGAAAAAGAAAGAATTATTTTATTCGATACGAAACAAACATCCAAACTGGGGAGGGCGGCATGTTCCAGTCAGGTGGGTTGCATGATTTTCAATAAGGAACAAAAAGGTTGTCTTTCTGCGCTCTCTCCAGTTTGCTCGCTCTCAAATGATACACTTTGCGAAATTCTCTAAACTGCTTTACAAAACTGTCGTTATCCAGGTTGCCGTCCAGGAAGCTCTGGGCGACGGATTCCGATAGCTCGTCGGATTCATAGACACTGGCCTTGAGTCGAGTCAAGACGGTGGATGAAGAAAATCTCTGTATTCCTGGGCGTCAGTGTGCTGCTACCCTCAAGCAAACCATTCGTATCAGCTTACATTGTATGCTTCGTTCTGTAATTTCTCCTTTTGCTCAAACTCCAGCTTGTCCATCTTGAATTGTCCGTGTAAATTCTCGACTTCGCTTCGTAATTTCAGTAATTGGTCCTCTTTGCTCAAGTTTTTGTCTATCCGGATACGAGTCAATCACATTACCCATCACAGCCATCCCTCCACTCGAATATACTTACGGGCCAGCTGCTCATTGCCGCTCAACAACTCTTCTTGAAAGGTGCGCAGGTTCTTGACTCTTTCCAAAGAATGGAAAAAGATGTCAAATGCAGTTTCGTTTGAGAGCAGTTCTTCCATCTGCTCAGGACTAACTCTTGCATCAATACCGCCTTCCCATCCCATGCACCGAGCAACTCACCTTAGCTTTGAAATGGCACTGTATTCTGGATTCATCTGTAAAGTAGATGACGTTGAGGCAGAAGGAATAGGTGGTGGTGGACGGGCGCTGTAGCTATATATATATATAGATACAGTTTCAATCTCTTGTTGCTAAGCAAAATGTCGAATCTATAATTACCCATCTTCTTTTTGCTCGTTTTTCTTGGCAGGAGGTCGTTTTGTGAACTCTTCGCGGATATCTTTGACTAATACACCTAAATTCGATTGCTGGGTCCAACTTGGCAAAGCGTCGTGCATGATCACATCGCCTTCAATCCAAGGATGTCGCATGCCTGTAGGTGATAATGTGATGACGGGTGGCTCTTCAGGAAAGTGAGCAGGTAGATTGACGAGCAGAAAGGTGTTTTCTTGTGATTGCAGTGGTATCTCGTATATTTGTCCATCCACAACGGTTACTGTGGAGGGATTTTGCTGTAGTAGAGTGTTTATTTGTTGGCGTCTTCTACTAAAAGATTAGAGCCAAGCCTGGCTGTTGAATGAGAACAACTTACAATTCTTGTGACATGATGATAGCGTATGAGTGGTAGTGGCAGAAACAAGAGAAAAAGTGGTTATGCGGAGAGAGCGAGAGAGAAGAGGAGGGGAGGAAAGATGGATTGTGTTTGAAATCCATATTTGGTCATGTATCAATTCATGAGACGTTTCAGTTATGGATGATGATGATGATGATAGCAGGTTGGAATTAGATTTGAGGCGCTATAAGGCATATTCTCCATCAAAGGTACCTGCTAAATGCTGTATAATGTTGCGCCAAGATCAAAAGTTTGGTGTCTTTAAGGAGCAAGCATAGCTTAGCCATTTGCACAACGCATCTGAAATTGAGGCAATGTCCAACTCGATTTAAGCTTCTTGTGTGTCCCTCTTGTTAGCATTATGTATAAATCTCTGCTGATTGAAAGTGCATTCACCCGATACTACTCAATTTTGATCCGTATTCTGCCCAAGATGTCTGATCAGTACTCTTTTCCACATCATTGGGTGTCTCATTTGGTATTGGGTACGCTTTTTAAGTAAATCTGTGCAGAAATCCTCACTTTTGTATGGGCTAAAAGAACTTAATAATGCACTGTTTTGCTAGATGATAAACTACAGACCATCAAATCAGATGTTAATATGCGCAATGTTCTGTGAGCAGCCCTCAAAGGTATTTACCACTGTAAAATCAAGAGTTTAGATCGCTTGTATCTCGTCAGTGAAGCGCAATCTCGGCCTCAAAACAGGTGCCATCGTGTTCTACGACCTGACATTAGGTTAGGGATCACTTTTCGGCAATTTTCTGGGGATCGAGTTGATCATCGATTTTTGGCAAATTTTGCCCTGTACTAGCAAGGGAAAATTTGATGATTTTGAATGATGGAGGTTTTCACCTCGAAAATGAAATTTTCTATTAAGGTGTTTCTATGCTCAAAACAACCGCAGAGAAGCATAGGAGCATGTGAAGGTGGCTTCGGATCAATTTACTATAGTGTTTGTAGACGTTTTCTCCAAAAACGTGTTTTGCGTTTTTCGACAGTTGCTCTTCACAGACTAAAGCAATTGCTTCGAAATTAATACCATCGGATTCCTCGTTCAATTTTACATCCAAAAGTGTAGAGAAATACTTGCTGTTCGAGTAGTAACATTTTGTGTAATTGCCCCTGAAAGGTTTTTGAATGTCCAAATCCCTGATCCAGAAGATCAGTGGCAGCAGCAGCTCGCAAATTCAATCCCAGCATAGGCTGCGGCGTTTTGCCCTGACATCCATCTTTTGAATAGACGTCTAATTGCTCTCGCTACTACGCTCAATCTCTGCCGGTGGCACCCTGTAGATTCCAATTGTATGCTGTAGCATTTTGAAATTTGACACTTGAGTATATATAATGATCTCTTTTCGTTATTGGGCATGTTCTTGGGTTCAGATGACAGTTTTGGTGAGATGTTCTGCTATGGCTTTCTGAGTCGCATTGACACAGATTAGCCATATCTGACGAGTAATGAGAAGGGTTAACATTGAAGCATGAATTACATACACTTGCTGAGAACCTTATTTAAGCCCTGTAGCTAACAACTATGAGCTGTGCAACTAAAATTATATCCTACATGCGACTTTCCGATGACTATGCTTGCACTGTTTGAATTGCAAAGGCCATTATGCTGCCTCCAATAAAAGAATATCAAGCCTTGATTACATGCATTAAAATGCAGAGTCAATAAAAGTGAATAGAACCAGCCCCTCCTCCCAGATACCTTTGAAGTTGGCTACATATGCAGTTATGTATCCCTCAGAGACATTCAGCTTTGATCCTTCGCTATAAATATGTCAGCAGATCAGATGGTCAAAGCAAACCATTGGCATGCAAAGCACAATCGCATTGTATATACAACCAATGCTTCTTATGCTTTGGATATTAGAGTCACCCCCTTTATACTCTGCGCTAGTAATCATCAATCAACTTGAAGGCAGCTTGTGCTATCAATGGCCTTGTCTCATTTCTTTTGTCTGCTTAGCTATTACGGTTTGCATAACTGATTCAGGAAACGTATTACATAATAAACATACTATTACAATTCGACAGTCCACTTAATTGCTTCAGCATTCAAAGCCTTTTAAAGATATAAATAGCCCGCTTTTTTTTTTTTTTGGTATAACAGATCGGCTCTGGGCTAATTTCATTAAATCCCATCTTTTCTCTTTCATTTACACAAATATGGGCCTTTTTAAAGCACTCGATACTATCGTTCATGGAGGCGTTCAACAGCCTGACTCTTATGACAAAAAGAAAAACTATACCTTCTCTGAAGTGCTAGGTAATTACAACATGATTTATTCTTTCTTTTGATTCACATCCCCTAAATTGTGTGTTATATTAGGCAGCGGCTCTTTTGGGTCAGTAAAAAAGGCCATTCGAGTCAGTGATGGCAAAGAAGTAGCCATCAAGATCATTCCCAAGCGAAATGTCAAGAACCATTTTGACATGGTCAAAGATGAAGTAGATGTGCTGAGCAAATTATCACACCCCAATGTCATTGGATTTTACGATACGTTTGAATCCAGGTAAACTAGTTTTGAAACAAGCAAATGCAAAACAAGCACTCAGTATTTTGATGGCGTCTAGAGACAAATTTTATCTTGTTTTTGAACTGTAAGCACGTTTTTTGCTGTTTATTGTGTATTACCATACTAAATGTATTTATATACAGGGCTACTGGAGGAGAGCTGTTTGAGAGATTGTTCGACAGAGGAAAATTCACTGAGAAGGATGCTGTGGTGGTCATTCGATCTGTGCTGACAGGCTTGGAGTATTTGCACAAAAACAACATTGTTCACAGAGGTAAGATAGCAAGACAATAAGGCTGGTGCTATGTGTGTTAATGAGCTGTGTATGTGTGGTACATTCTAGATATGAAGCCCGAAAATTTGCTATTTAAAACGCCTGAATCTGATGCAGACTTGGTTATTTGTGATTTTGGGTAACATGAAATAAACTTTGGCGAGTGTGGCTGGTAAAAAAAGAAGAAACTAACTCAAACGTTCTGAATAGCATTGCAAAATTAAGCTCTCAAACATCTGCTCTAGAAACTGTGTGTGGTTCGCCTGGCTATGTCGGTAAGCATAAAAAAAGGAAAGCTTCCATTTCATTTCTCGACGTTCTAAATCACAACATGCTTAGCACCCGAAGTGTTGGCTCAAAAAGGATATGGCCCACCCATTGACATGTGGGCCGTCGGCGTCATTACATACACTCTGCTATGCGGCTATCAACCATTCCAAGCAGAAGATCAAGTGGAGCTGATTGACGAGATTACACATGCACGCTACGATTTCCACGAGAGGTATTGGAGAAACATTTCAGTGGAAGCCAAGGATTTCATTCGCTCGCTGTTGACATTGGACGCCGAAAAGAGATTAACAGCTACAGCAGCCATGAAACACAAGTGGATGACTAGCAGTGACATCAATGATATCGACATTCTGGAAACTGTGCGCGAGAACTTCAACCCTCGTAGAACTCTCAAGAGTGCTGTGGGTGCTGTGCGTGCCATGAACAGATTAAAGGCTGCCTCTGCGTCTGCTGGTAATAACAAGAAGGCGTCGCCTGCTGGTGATCTGACAGCTGCTGCTGCATTCTCAAAGGCCATTGCTCTTCAAAAGCAGCAAAAGCAACAAGAGCCAACAGGTGCTGCTGCTGCTGCTACTACCTCTGATTCTCCTGCCGTTGCTGTTGCTGCCGTCTAGTTTACCTTCTTTTTTCTTTTCTATATACATATCACTCCATTATCATGATTAATTAAACACTATATATATTTATTGCAACATTTTCTTGGAGGCTCTCATAATGTAATTGATCTCTAATGACTCGAATCCACCAATACCGACTAATCCGTTGCGCTCAGCTACCTTCCATTGACGGTCCAAGGGATCCCAAGAGATACCACGCACATCTCTCACCTCCCATTCGTCTCCAAATGATTCAATGGCTTCACGCAACTCTTTGCTCTTGATGTATTTGCTCCAATCGTGCGTGCCGTCATGCACCATACCCAACACCTTTTCAGCCAGCAACACTGTCAATGCATAAGCAGCCGGTGTGCGAGACATGGTGGACAGGAACAGATCGCCTCCAGGTCGTGTTAAATTGGCGCAAGTTCTCAGAAACTCCAAGGGCTGATTGACATGTTCAATGATCTCCATGGCCAAGACCACATCGAATAGTTCACCTCCTCTCAAGATTTCTTCTGCTGTCGAGTGTCTATAGTCAATCTTGCCTGGTCCTCTCCACAAACTGGGATCTTTACGGGCATGCAACTTGGCCATCTTGATATTGTCCTCTGAAGCATCTGCACCAACGACATCGCCACCTAAACGCACGAGAGACTATACATTACGGTTCAGCCATCCTGTGTTTGCCTCCCACATGTCAAAGGCCCAATTTGCATACCTCTGATAACAAACCACCACCGCATCCAATATCCAGCATGCGAATATTAGCAAATGGCTTTCCACTCTTGGCGGCCTCGCTATCTGCTCCAACCAGTTGGTCGCGAACGTAGGATACTCGAGGTGGGTTCAGTAGCTGTAGCATGGAGAATTCTCCAGATGGATCCCACCACTCGGCTGCCTTGTCGCTAAACTTTTGTACTTCGGCCTTGTCGATGGTAGTGAAATTGGGTGATGTAGAGTATAATGATCGTTGATGCAATGGCAATGCAGCCCTCACATTGCTGCTGGCAGCGCGCAGTATGTTGGCTCTCACGAGTGTTTTAAGCATAGCAAATGAATAAAAAAATGTAAATAACAAGTCTGCATTGAGGTCCAACCCCCCGCTTTATGTAATGACATTATCCAATGCTCCTTTGAAAGGTCGCAGCCAGTCACCTGTGATGGCACATGGTGTTGTTATATCTTGATTTCAATCGTGTGTACTGTATCAATAGAGTGCACCTTGATCAGAAGCTCTCGGCATGAGTGGGCTGTATATCCATCATGGTGTGGCATTGAATGGAAGCTGAATCAAGAAAGATTCGAATATTCTTACTACTATCGTTTAATGATCAAAATGTCGTGCCATGTCAACCGTAGATAATATCTATACATGGATGCCATGCACCAGTGGTACTGCAAACGATGGCAAATGTCGCGCTATCAACAGATTCCTTGGCGACGTAGTGAAGCATCTGTGCTTCTGGCTACAGCAATGTCATGTCATTGAATCGTGCTGCTGTTGACTGCTTTAAATGGCTATAAATTGGAGCCATGGACACGGACTAAATCTTTTTCGCTTTTTCTTTTACCTTTTTCCATAACATGAGTGCCGAAGAAATAGAATCCTACAAGTTCCAATTAGAACAAGTTGAGCTTGCCTTGCAATCCGATCCTGAAAACGAGGAACTCAAGAAGCTCCAACATGACCTGCAAGAACTGATTTCCATGTTTGAAGCAGTTGCTGAACCCACGTCGCCCAAAAAGAAGGACACCCACCATCAGCAACCACCACCAGCATCCACGCCAGCAGCAGCAAACACCACGACCACAACCACGACCACAGCGCTCAAAGCGCACGAATTTTCAGTGGATCAAGAGGTAATGGCTCGTTGGTCGGGAGATGGAGAGTTTTATAAAGCAACTATTACAGCTATTGGTGGTGCTGATCAAGTGTTTTCAGTTAAATTTAAAGGATATTCTGAAGCAGAATTCGTAAAAGCAGAAGACATCAAGCCGCTCCAAAGCAAAAAGAGAGCGGGTGTTTTTGAAAATGTAGGTGAACCCAAACGAAAGAGAAAGGATACTACAGCATCGTCCGCATCAGCATCTTCAGCAACAGCAGCGGGAGGAGGCGCCGTAGCACCTACAGGAAAGAAGAAGAAGGCTGCCGAATTTGAAAGCAAAAAGAATGCCTGGTTGAACTTTGCTACTGGCAGTAGCAAGAAGAAGAAGGCTACACCTGTGATCAACAAGAAGAGTATCTTCAAGACGCCCGACAACCCTGAAGGAAAAGGTAGGTGGATGATGTGGTATTATAAAGAATGCGTTCAACTCATGTTTACGGTGCATTGTAGTGGGTGTTATTGGCAGCGGTAAAGGCATGACAAGTTATCAGCAACGAGGTAAACATATCTATGCACCTTCTACAACAACTGATGAATAAACTGCCTTTTATCTCCTAATTCACGCGAGGGAAAACCACATCTTATACAACTGCGTTTGGCTAGATATAGTATAGATCAAAACCTGCTATATGTAGTTTCCAATAAATCTTATTCACTTTTGTTGAACAAGTACATATTGTGTGTATTCAGACCCTGTGCTGATTGAGGATGGTGCTCTAATCGATCGAGCTAGAGTAGCAACAAGGTGGCATTATGCAAACAAGGTGATCTGGCCTCTCCAATCCTATTGAGATTATGACAAAATTCTTCGGCATGACGTCCTCGAGCGACCCAGAGAATATCCAAGTCTTCCATTTTATCTCTTTTCATTATTCGCTTTCCTTATTCCAAGTTGCTAAAACACGTCTTTTGTTTCTGCAAAATAGTGATGCTAGAGCTTTGAAAGTAGCACGTTCCTATAGTCAGTAAGTAAAATTTGCATTGAGGAAGAATGAATGAATTAAGCGTAATATCTTCTGCAGGCATTGGAAACTATTTGAGAGGTGCCAAGAGTCGATGCTCACTCGCGTAATTTGTGAAAGACAACAAAGAGCAAACCAAATTGTACATAAGGCAATTTGATAGCGAAGCTCAGGCAGCAAACAATTTGGTTAACAAGTATGCTGCTCAGTTTAAAGCCGTTTTTCCTGCCAGGAAAAGGGTTACTGGAAAGAAGGTGGATCTTGGTATTATCTATGCAGAAGCAAGACTGGACAGACGCGTCCAAATCGAGAGCAGCCAGACACTCGAGACTGGACTTTCTGTGGCAGGGAAAGATGCAAGAGACAAAATGAATGGCGACAATGGTGGAGTAGAAGACACAGAAAACACCGAGCACACCGAGAACACGGAGGGAGGACACGGAGGACATAGAAGACACCGAAATAGCAAGCAATGATTATAACGCCAGAGGGGGATTCACTGCTTTTCAAGAAGCAGCCCGTGAATTAGCTGAATCCCAAGGATTTTTCATTGATGGGAACCTCCAACAGTTACTGCAAGTATATGTATTTTATATCCATTTCTTTTATACTAATTAAAACACAAATTCTAGTGCCCTAGATGAAATGCTTTTGCTGGTAAAAAGACAGCATTCTGAGGGAGTGTTGTCTTGCTTTGGAAACAAGAATTTACTAGTATATGCTATCACAACGATTTGAAGAAGGAGTTTTTGGATCTGGAAATGAGGGTTAATGGAAAGCTACTGGCAGAATTAGCCAATACGATGGCTGTAAGTTTTGATATATTATGCTTGATAATTTGATGTACTTTTAACAAATTTATTAACTGTAGACAATTGAAGATTCAAGCCGAAAAAATATAAAATGCCAAATATTTCAACTATACGAAGCAGCCGACGATCTTGATACGAAAGTATTGGACATCTTCTTGGCGTAGTAAGTATTATTGATTGCGACTCAATCGAAATACATACTGATTTCTATTATTACTCTGTGTAGTGTGGACAAACTTCCTGAGGAGCCGTTATTAAATCACGAAATCAAGGAAATTGAATTGATCGCCAAATACCTAGACCCCTTATTGAATGGAATGTTGAACAATCATGACAAAAACCATAGTTTCATGTGGTAAAACCGTTGTAATATCTGTATTAAACGTGTAAACTAAATATGTTTTTTTAGGACGAACACTCAGGGTACCGGGACAGAGGACGAGCGTCCCGATGCCGAGATGTTCATGTTGAAGCAAAGAACAGCGGACTAGTGTTTATAGACGTATCCCCAAAAACCGTGTTTTGCATTTTTCGACAGTTACTCTCCACAGACTAAAGAGATTGCTTTCAAGTTAATACCATTGGAATCCTCATTCAATTTTACATCTAAAAGAGTAAAGAAATACCTGTTGTTCGAGTAGAAAAATATTGTGTAATTGTGCCTGAAAGGTTTTGGGATCTGATCCAGAGGGCCAGTGGAGTAGTTTTTGAAATGCAATCCCAGCTCAGGCTGCTGTTTTTTTTGCCCCAGCAGCTACCTGTCGTATAGTAAACGACACCATAGACGTCTAATTGCTTTCGCTAAACTCAATCTCTGGCGGTGTCACCCTATAGGTCCCAATCGCATGCTGCTGCAATTTGAAATTTAAATTTGAGTACATATTAATATCAGATCCCAGTCTGAGAAGAGACGACAAAACTCACATCAACCTCTCAATAACATTATCTTGTATTAGCCATCAAACACTGAATAGATAGTGTTGATTGCTGCCAATATACGGTAAGCAAATCAAGTCAATCACATGCATTTGTTTATTTTGACAGAGAAAAACATCATATGTGCTTGACAGATTGCTTGTCTCCAACACACGGACACTTTAAGCTGAAAGAAAATGCATATTAGACCTATTTACAAACTGCAAAAAGACAAGCAGAGAAAGGAAAGCCGACCATAAAGACATTAAACAGTTCAACCATTGAATCCAGCAGCATAAGAACGTATTGACTAAAAGTGGACATACCGACTATGCCGCTTCTTGAGTCATGGTGATGATGCAAAGGAGTAGGGATCTAGATCAAAAGTGGCACCTCTACTGATTCCTTCTTGATCTCTATTTCATTAGGCTCGGGTTAACCTCCTTGTCTTTTGTAAAAAAGACCGTTTTTTTTATGAAACAGATCAGACAGATCAAGGGGGAGAGAGGCAATAAAAATAATATACTAATTCCAGGGACCTAAAACAGTGTGAAACACAATTGGAGTATAAATAAGTCTACAGCAAGCCTTTTTATATATGGATCTAGCAAGAAAAGGTCATTGCGTGCGCCAAATGACACATCCCAGAATAAACGCTAGACATGATTTCATGCATTTACCACTTGCCATTACAGATTTGGGTTACGAATGTGTGTGCACGAGCCTTTCAGTGTACAAAAAAAGAAAAAAGGAGCCAAGCAAATGGAATGATGTGGACATATGAGCATTGCAAGTGCCTCATTTTTTTCCCCAGAGAAATGCTTATCTACCTATAATGGCTCAGCAGTTACCAAGCAAGCTACTACAGTAAAAAAAATGCCATGAAATCCATATAAATTAGATGCCATCTTATGATCAAAAAGAATCAAAGGCATTGTATCACACGCCTCCTGCTGCTGCTTGTTGTTGTTGTTCATCATCATCGTCATTTATTTTTTGAATCAACACTAGACTAAAATTATACAATGTGTAAAGAGTCTATATACCCGTCAAGCAAGCAAGCCAGAGAGAGCGAGAGAGAGAGAAGCAGACATGTCGTGCCTGGTTTCATCAAGGCACAACAAACAATGTGTGTGGTTTTTCCCATTTTAAACAAGAACTGCGGATGTGATACACTTACATGAAATCCGTTACACGATGCGCGCGCGCTAAGATATACTTATAAATAACCACTCTCTGATATTTTCTTCACTTTTATTCTTTCTTCTTTTTTTCCTCCTTTTATTTTACTCCACACTGATACAAAGATGACACTGACCATTGAAGACGTTGTCACTCACTATGTGCTCTCGAGCCATCCGCGCAATCGAGCCATCATTGACATCAAAGACAAGAAATCAGGAGAGCTTCGTTTTATCAAAATCAGGCACAGACTATCCAAGTTTTATGCCGTCAGTCTGGTTGACCCAGTAACATTTGAAGTGTGGGCTGAGACCCAGGTCAAGAGCGCCACGGCTCGCATCAAACCCATCATCCTGCACTTGGATAACAAGCAGGACACCACGGTGGAGCTGAAGGACACATCTCGCATTGGATTTGAGTGGACATTTGCATGGGAGGGAGAGAAATACCGCTGGTGAGTGTCTGCTGTATTGTTTATATTAAATTTGTGTGTGTGTGTGTGTGCTGATTTGTTTAACGTATGAAAGGGTGCGTGAGAGCAGAATGAGCAATTCCTTAGAATGCAGAGCTATTCGAAAGACAGGTATGGAGCCCTTCTCTTGTTAATCATCACAGTTGAATCCATGCGCTAATAAGAACAAACAAAAAAAAAATTGCTAGGTGATATTTGCGTCGCACAGTACTTGCCTCGTATGCTCAAGGATGAATACTTTGGCATCTTTTCCTTGTTGGGATACAACATGCTTCGCTGCAACCTCACGAAATCCCGTGAACTCGAGTTGATCATACTCATGTCGCTGATGACTGTGCTTGACAAATCAAATGACGCTAGCTGGAAGAGAGACCCCATCAGCAAAGGCGTCCAGGATGACATTCGGAACGGAGGCGGCAGCCATGCTACTAGCAGCAGCAGTAACAGTAGCTTTGTATCACCTACAGCTGCCATAGATCACTATGAAGATCCGATCCCTAAAAAGTCTCAGCAAAAGAAGCACAAGGTAGAACTGCTGAACGACCAAAAACTGCAGCTCATGTTGGAGAAGGATGTGCGACGATCCCAGAAGCAAATACAGCTGGATCAAAAGAACCACAAGCCATCACTGAGCGCTGGCAATAGTCCCAACCAGACACCAAAGACATCGCCCTTGCCGACACCCTCGACATCGACCAACATGATGAGCAACATTCTGTCTCCTCGCCTGTCTCGTCAAAAGTCGGCGGCCCTGCTGACCAGTAGCAGCACTGCCAACGCATCCCAACTGAGCGATGCTTCTTCCTTATCTCCCACATCGCCGACACTGCCCACTTCCAACCACCACAGTGGCACAAACAGTGGAGCTGGCAGACTGTCTCGACTTTTCAACACCTTATCACAAGTGAAACAAACAAACGATATGGTTATTATTGCTCCTGATACGAATGCACCTGCTGATGGATTTGATGGATTTTACGCTGCTCCCCCTCTTTCTCATGCTATTACAAACGAGTCTCACACTAAACAACAACAACAACAACAACAACAAAAGCAACAGATCGCTAGAGATCAGAAATTGAGATTGCAACGACAGAAACAACGTCAGCAGCAGCAGCAACAATTGCTATTATTACAACAACAGCAGCAGCAACAACAACAAGCGCAAATGGATCAAGACTATTATGAACAGCACCATCATATGAGCTTGCCTACTGGACAGTTGTCTCGATTCACGAGCGATTTTGGCAATCTAGCCATCAACAAGACAAATTATGAAAATCCGCCCAGCCTAAGAAACATACGATGGAATCCAGAACCTTTGACACCTATCGATACTACTACCACAAGCAGCGGCAGCATAACAAACAAATACATGTCATCTAGTAGCAGAGTACCGCAGCAGCAGCAGCCACACTATCCACCTCCTCATCGTAGTAATAGCAATGGGAGAAGACCACACATGGCGGATCAACAAAGGAGATTATCTGCTACAGAGTATTCCTTGTATTACAATCCACCTCAACCTCACTATACCAATGCCAATTACAGCAACCGATATTCTACATCAGAATACTATACACATCAATACCATCAGCAACAACAGCAACAGCCTGTCTATGACTATTACCAGTAAAATGTCAACACAAAGAGTCCCGTTTCACACTTTTATTTGTTTATATGTAAATTTTCAAACTACATGCGGTTAGTACAGTGGATGGTTGATTACTTTGCACCGTGTATATTATAAATAAAAAATGATTCCATATCAACGTTCACGTTTTGTTTATCGAAACAGACATGTGTATTGAATTATCAGGATCGTATGCACTTCTCACGCTCGTCTTGATTGCTGTAGATTCCATTGCGAGCTACATTACAAGTCAACAAATAAATAAATAAAAAGCCCTTTTGTTCTTAAGCATTGTATTCATCACATTTGTATATATATTCTAAAGGTTGAAAGAGTGGAGAGGGACATATTAACGTATATCTAGCTCAGTATCGGTAAAAACTAGACATATGCATCAAGTTAGTCAAGTACCATCTTTGCGCATCCTCACTACACTTACGTTGCCAACAATGACACTGGGTAAATCAAAAATATCACGCTTGATGGTGAAACAAAAGGTACAGGGAACGATCCGCTTTGTGGGACTCATCAATATACAAGTGCTGTATACTGCAGAGTCTGTATTATCAAACGCATGCAGAGCATATTTCTCCCAGTACTCTACAGCCGATGGATTGCTCATGAGCTACCCAACGTGTCAGTCAGTATCCGCTGTCCTTGTAGTATCACCCATGGATAAACAAACCTCATAAATGTACGTCTTTTTGCTCAACAACATGTCTCTTGACCACTGCGTCAACAAGGAAAACTCCTTTCCAACCAAGGTAATCTCGCCTGTTCTTCTCCAAACCACCGTGGGTGTGCCTGAATAGCTAATCAACTTTTCGTATTCCAACAATGTGCGCTGCAAGCATTTCTCTGTAAACACCAGGTCATCTTCTGTCAGGTTCATCATGGAAGCTAACACAGAGGGTCTGAATAGCGCCAGCGCTCTACTGATTCGCATCAAGTCTTCGCTGCTCATCCTTGTCTTGACATAGTTGATCAGATAGTGATAACCGTCTGCATAACTAAAGGGTTTGGTAGCACTCGCATAGGCCATTTCGGGTGTGATGATCTGATTTCGACGTCTGACAGCGGGTCCTGTGCTCGCTGTAACAGGACTGGCTACATTGGCCACCACGGCTCCATCTCCGTATGCTGATAATGTGGATATACCCGAAGAGGATATTTGTGATGTACCCATGGCTGAAGAGGATATCGATGCAATTGGTCTAATGTTGTTGTTATTGATGTTGGGAGGTGGGGGAGGCGTGTTGTTGTTATTAGTAGTAGTAGTAGATGTAGTTGTCATGTTGTTATTAAATGGAGACGACGAAGTGGGTACATTGGATGTGGTAGGCGTCGATACGAGATGATTTGACGAGGAAAGAAATGCTGGATCTGCAACACCAGCGACATTGGCAGCAGCATTCATCAGATTCAACGGTGTTCCTGCAACTGATTCTAGGATGGGTGATTGCTGCTGAGACCATATGTTGTTTAGTACATCAGCAGAAGTGGGTGTTTGTGCAGAGGGAACAACCGTGTCTGTCAATGGCGAGCCCAGCATGTTGGATAAAATGGAGTATTCTAAATTGGTCGCATTGGATCCAAATCCATAGTTGTAGTTCATGTTGTTGTTGCGATTGGCATTGTCGTTGGTTAATCCGGCCATCGATGGAGAGCCTTTTTTTTTTCATGTTTGCAGGCATACATTAGCCCAATGCTCAGTCATCACTCGTAATGACCGCTTGCTTACCTGTATTCAGGAAATTGGGCGTCTGAAATGGTGCTGCTTCTGGTCCAAACGGTGTGTTCATATTGGGTGGTGTCTGCATGGATGATGTCGTGCTGAAGGGTGTTCCAGGTGAGCTGCTGCTCGCTGCAGCATCTATCCGCCTTGCTTAGCCCATGCGTATATATATATATACATCCTAGAATTGCCCTTTCTTTACCTTCAATGTCTTGCAGATACTTGGCCTTCTTTCTTGCGCCGTCTGTACATGTGGTGGCCAAGTTACGCTTGATACATCGCTGACAAGGGCGAGCTATCGAGAAGATTAGTCTTTTTGGTTTGAATGTAGATAGCGAGTGAATACACTACAGTCATCACAGGTCAAATGTGCCTAACAACAAGAAGAGAAAAAAAAAAAAGATGAACAACCCATTGACTACCACTACCACATTGATAAAGCCTATTTACCTTTTGACAATGGATGCAAGCTCTGGCTGCCTTCTTCTTCCGTTGACCAGCTGGTTTCGTTTGATCAGATTTCATGTTTCAATTTATTTCGTTTTCAAAGGAGAGATAGTGGATGCTATGTTCATTACTCGTCTTGTCTTGTCTATCTATTTGATAAAATATATAAAGAGGAAAGAAATGTAAAAAAAAATTGCTTGTCCCCATGTTTAGAAAAAATAAATATAAATCCTCCTCCTCTTCTCCGTCGTCGTCTCTCATCATTCTAGTACACCGCCTTGATCTCTTTTGCTCATGTTGAGTGGCTTTATAATGCAAACAGTAGGAAACTACATTTAGAAGGGCCAAGCCAAGTACCAGTACTTTAGCACGGAATAGTGACACCTATATGATACCTCTGATCGAACTGCTTCAGCTCAATCATAATAGACACTTGACATGTTCATGTACAGTGCCACCCGCCAACCAAATTCCGCTCCATTTGATTTCTGTGATCTGATGAATGTTTGTAAGCAAATACAGCAATAGGATATAAGATTAAAGTGTAAATTTTATTGGAAATATTGAGTACAGACTTTTTTATTGCCCAAAAAGTGTCAGTAGTATAAATGTGTGGAAAATGAAGAAGAAAAAAAAAGGATGTGAAATGTGTTGATGTTGGGAGGGGGAATAAAAGATTAATTATATGGCACTACTAGTTGTAAAAACTAAGAAATATAAGGAAAATAAATAAAATCAGATATCATTCCTTTAGAGGACATTGACCTTGGCGTCATTGAGAACATCCTTGATCTTGAGGCCATTGAGGATGCCACTGGCAGTGTTGTGGAGCTTGACATCAGTATCCTTGACAGCAACAGTGTCACGCTTGAGCACGTTGACCTTGGCATCATTGGCAACATCATGGACCTTGACACCGTTGAGGATACCGCTGGCAGTGTTGTGGAGCTTGACATCAGTGTCCTCGACGTTAACAAGACTGCCACCACGACGGTTGAGGGCATTGACTCTGAGGTTGTTGGCAACATTCTTGACCTTGATACCGTTACCAATGTTGTGGAGAGTCTTGTCGAGTCTAATGTTGGTGTCCTTGAGAGAGAGCAAACCTCTGCGAGCAACCTTGACCTTGGCGTCGTTGGCGACATCCTTGACCTTGATACCGTTGGCAATACCACTGAGAGTGTTCTTGGCACGAACATCAGTATCAGTCACCTTGACTAAACCTCTGCGAGCAACGCGGACCTTGGCATCATTGGCAACATCCTTGACCTTGAGACCATTGAGAATACCACTGGCAGTATTGTGAAGCTTGACATCAGTGTCCTTGACAGCAACGGTATCACGCTTGAGCACGTTGACCTTGGCATCATTGGCAACGTCATGGACCTTGGCACCGTTGAGAATACCACTGGCAGTGTTGTGGAGCTTGACATCGGTGTCATGGACGCCAACAGTATCACGCTTGTCGAGACCACCACAGTTGCAGCCACCTTCGTTGTCATCATCACCACCTTCGTTGTCGCCACCTTCGTTGTCGCCGCCTTCGTTGTCGCCGCCTTCGTTATCACCGCCTTCATGGTCACCACCTTCGTTGTCGCCACCTTCATTGTCATCGCAGTCTTCACCGCCATCATTGCCTTCGTTGTCACCACCTTCGTTATCACCGCCTTCGTTATCACCGCCTTCGTTGTCACCACCTTCATTGTCACCGCCTTCGTTGTCACCGCCTTCGTTGTCACCGCCTTCGTTATCGCCACCTTCGTTGTCACCGCAGTCTTCACCGCCTTCGTTGTCACCGCCATCACCGCCATCATGACCGCCGTTGCCGCCATCATGTCCGCCGTTGCCACCGTGATGACCACCGTTGCCACCGTGATGACCACCGTTGCCACCGTGATGACCGCCATTGCCACCGTAACAGTCAGGGTTAGGGCTACCGTCAGCGAGGACATTGACCTGGAGACAGTTGAGGATGTCTTCAACCTCCAAGTTGTTGAGAATGTTGGAAGCAGTGTTGTCAAGAGCGACATCGGTATCAGTGACATCGGCAACACCACGACGACCAAGAGCAACAACAGAGTTCTCAGAGTACAGAGAACGAGCAGAGACGCTTGCAACGATGCTTGCAACAAGACCGAGAGGGATAAACTTCATGTGCATTTTTATACTTTTTTTTTGAAATGTGTCTAGATGGGATGAAAAAAGAATTAAACTGGAATGGCGTATTAGTATCACAGTGCGTATGAGATGCGTATCAGTGTATGTACAAACCTCTATGGTTTATTAAAGATGAGATGAAGCTGATTATTAAATGAAGAATTAAAATAAAAAAAGAGAAAGTTGTCGATTATCATCTCTTCTTTTATACTAAATGGATAGTTGGATTGCCCTCGATTTTGATTAGTGCTTCTTGTCTGTATTGCATGCTGCTTGCTGCTGCTGCTGCTTGCTGTTGTTGTTCCCTTAAAACAACTCCTAGGATATATGGTGTGCATGACAACCCCTTAGTGGGGATATTCTTATTTTCCAATTTCATGATTTCCGCACTCAAGACTAGAATCAAGGGGCGGCGTGGAAGGGAGGAGGGGGCACATGGTAATTAAAGCTCGCTTCTCTGTGATTTCTTTTTTCTTGTCGTGTACAGATGAAATAGAAATACATGATAGCAGCGGTCATGCATTATGTGGTATAAACCAGAATCACCAAAAGAGCAAGAGTGTTCCTAAAGATAGATAGAGTTTAGAAAATGGATCGGAATGGGTCGAAAATTGACAGATGAGCCTGGTGTAACAAATCTAGCTGTAATGTCACTGGCGATCTGCTTTGTTGTTGCCGTGTTGTGCGCATAAACAGAACTGCTGCTATGATGGGCTTTTTCGCCTATATGTCGAAATGATACAATCGAGCGTGTCATTGCCACAACAGAGCCAAGATGCTCTGCTGCTTTGCTTCTAGACATGATACAAGGTCGACAACATGGAAAAAAAAAGGATCAGAGATAGCTTAGGGAGTAAATATGTAGCGAGTTGTTTGTTTACACACGCACACACAGATACACACAGGTCATGACAACAGTACGTGAAGATCAATGTATGTATGTCTATCTGCACAAAAAGAAAAAGAGGCGACATTCTTTTTTTGTGTCTCTAGCTGTTTAGCATTTCCATCGTGAAAACATGGAATCTCTGGGTAAATAACCGACGCTAGCAATGGTGAGCACTGCTTCTCTGTTTTTGCGTGCTAGTCTGGATCAAGCATATATGTCCAAAATCAGAAGCACAATGAATATCATTCATCTTGCGAGCAGGTTTTTTTTCTCGCTTTTCGAGTAGGGTATAGACTGGATATACATTTCATTCTCTCTCTTTGTGTGTGAGTGTCTCACTATAGAATACTATCTATATCAGAGTGTCCCTATTATAGATACACTGTGATCCCTGCGTACATGACATGTATGCTAGCAAAACATCTCTCCTTCTCGTTTTCGTTCTTTTTTTTTGCAACGACGAGCGCGTTTGCTTGATTTTTCCATCTCTTGCCATGTCGATGGGAATCTACATGATTCAACAGCAAGTTTGAGTGATTTCAGGAAATGTGTATATACAGACAAGAGCCAAATGTAATTTACACATGCATAGGGGAGTGTGCGACATTAGTTTTTTTTATTTCAAAGGGGTTAAGCTTCTAGCATCTCATCGTCGTTTAAGGGCAGCACTTGATGTATCGACTATGATGGTCCATACTAAAATATTAGACAACAATAACTATATGCTATTTGTATTAGAATAGATACATTTGCGCAGTAAAATGCACATCCTATCCATCCTTGCAACCAAGCAAGATGTCAGGAAATGAGAGAAAACGCATATACTGTACTGTACATGTTTGACTCCCTTTCCCTCCTCTTTTTGTGGTAGCTCCTTTTTCGCAATACACCGAGTTTTGTTATTTTAGACTGTGTGTGTGTGTGTGTACAAGACATCCTGTTTGGAAAGATCCCCTATTGTCAACATGTATACAAGGCAATGCTGTGAAACAGAGAGCCGCAAGAAACAAAGAAATAACAAAAACTTGTCATTTGCCCATCCAAAGCTTGCTGAATCATCATGATATTCTTCTTAATCCAAGGGATTGCATGTGTGTGTGCAACTAAATATATACATGCTGAAAATCATTTGCATGGAACGCAGCAGCAGTGTGCATCTACTGTATAGTATTTTATTTTCGTCATTTTTTTGTCCTTTTGTAGATGGAAATGATACTACTACTAAATCCACCATCCACTTCAAGGAGTCTCTCTCTATCATTGAAAGAATCGTCAGTTTGAGAAAAAGCTACCATGATGGCTGTCAGTATGCTTTCTCTCTCTTTGTTTTTGTTGTCGATCTTTTATCAAAACATCTTGGTTTAAACATGAATCGCACAAATCATGTGAATTATGTGCATCTACAACTGACATGTCGATGTATAGTTGTACACTTGGAATTCGCTTATGATCATTGTACATGTCGGGCCAGCATTTTGTATTCCATAATCACACATTTGCTGCACTGATCGCCACTGTATGTATTTACAGGTCTGATTCGGACCAACATTTGGAATAAGCAACGTTACTACTGCTTGCCCTTTATCAAGAGATCACTGGTCTAGCAGAGATAATGTACTAGTATCCAAAGCGGAAAAAAAGGGGGGGGGGGGATGAAAGACGAGAAAGGGCAAATGCTTCCATCAGGGCAAGCAATGTGTATACAGGATTACTAAAACAGCAAATACTGATTGATTAAAATAAAATTGAAATTGTCTGAAATGGCTACGACTACAGATAATCATAGATATGATATTTGGTCAAGATGGCGGTCAGCTCCTTTGCTCTTAGAACTACTAGTTACTGCTAGAAGAGGCAACAAGATGTTTGCCGAGCGTAGAAGCTTCTTATTTAATCATAACAGGAGCATGTGAGTTTGAAATGGAAGAGGAGGCTATAGCAAATGACCTGAATGATGTTATATTCTATAATCATTTAGCTCATCAAGTCTTGACCCAGCAAGTAAATGCCAGATGAGTGCAACTATTTCGGGCTACTCTAGACGTCTAAAAAGGCTTCCAATGCGAGAGAACACGGCTCAAATGTATTCAAATTTTGCTGCGATCAGCATGGTTTTTAGCAATAAAAGGTACTAATGCTGGTATCTTGTAAACTCGTATCTGTTGATACGGACGTGGGGCGTTGCAGACAACTCAGATCCATAGCTACGCTATGTTTATGAAAGGGTTTCTTGTAACAGTGGAATGTTGACATATGACAACTACAAGTACAGTAGTATCTCGATTTAACAGACTCTGGTTTAAGAGAACTTCAATATCATACAAGACACTTTTAAATCCACCAAAATTTGGTTCCCTAAAAAGCATTACTTGGAATATCCTAATTCAAATTAAGAGATTAGAGACTTTCATATCCACCAGTTCACTAAATTTGAGATTTTGAGGTAGGAATTGCCTGAAATTGAGGCAATGTCAAACTCGATCCAAGCTCCTTGCACTGTTTCACTAAACGATATGTAAATTAGAGGTCATCAAATCCAATGTTTATAAGCCCAATGTTCAGTGAGCAGCCCTCAAATGTATTTACCACTGTAAAATCAAAAGTTTGGATCGCTTTTATCTCGTTAGTGAAGCGCAATATCGGCCTCAAAACAGGTGCCATCGTGTTCTACGACCTGACATTAGGGTATAAATCACTTTTCAGCAATTTTCTGGGGATCGAGTGGATCATCGATTTTTTGAAAATTTTGCCTTGTACTAGCAAGGGAAAATTTGATGATTTTGAATGATGGAGGTTTTCACCTCGAAAATGAAATTTTCTATTAAGGTGTTCCTATGCTCAAAACAATTGTAGAAACGCATTGGAGCATGTAAAAGTGTCTTTGGATCAATTTACTATAGTGTTTGTAGACCTTTTTCCCAAACACGTGTTTTGCATTTTTCCACAGTTACTCTTTACAGACTAAAGGGATTGCTTTGAAGTTAACACCATTGGATTCCTCGTTTAATTTTGCATGTATAGGTCTAGAGAAATACCTGATGTTTAGATAATAACATTTTGTGTAATTGGCCCTGAAAGGTTTGTGATGTTCAAATTTGTGATCCAGAGGAGCACAGGCAGCTTTGAAATTCAATCCCAGTATAGGCTGTATTTTGCCCTGAAAACTACATTTTGCATAGTAAAAGACACTATAGACGTGTAAAACTGCTTTAGCTACGCTCAATTTCTGCCAGTGTTATTCTTTAGGTTCCAATTAAACGCTGCTGCATTTTGAAATCTAACATTTGAGTATATACATGTTAAAGTCTCTCTTCGTTATTGGGCACTTTTTTGGGTTCAGATGACAGCTTTGTTGAGATGTTTTGCTATGGCTTTTTTTATAAACTCAAACCCATTGTGATCATTGCATTTTGAATCATTGCAGTAATTGCTATATATTTAGTCGTAAATATGATGTGTGTAAATCCACTCGAAATGATTTAGCTCAATAATCCAAACAGGTATTGAGAGCGTCTGTCGTCCGAGCCATCATTAGTAAAGTTTAATGTTGACCTACTATAAAGTCCTCAAAGAGGAAAAGGCAATATCTCTATTAACAGCGCAAAATGTATGTAAGGTTACTATGACAACAAAATTTTATTGATTGAATATTGAAAATAATTAAAGCTACTTGAATGGAATTAGAGCTATGATTTGGGATATAAGTTTGGAATAATTTAAATGAGACTATCAGTAAGACTAGCACGGTTAGCTCCCTCGCCATCAGAATCACCCAAGACAGTGTCAACAAGAGGAAGACTACCGAGTGTAGAGCGCTTCTGCTTGGTATTTTCTTCAGCCTCTTCCTCATCTTCCTCAGTAACAGCAGCTTCCTTCTCATCCTTCTCTTCTTCGTCAACCTCAGAGCGGCGGGTAAGCTCCTCTTCGTCTTCCTCGTCTTCATCTTCCTCCTCTTCATCAGCTTCAGAACGGCGAGCAAGCTCTTCTTCATCCTCCTCTTCTTCGTCAGCCTCATCCTCAGCGACAGTAACTTCTTCCTCGTCTTCCTCCTCTTCATCAGCTTCAGAACGGCGAGCAAGCTCTTCTTCATCTTCCTCTTCTTCGTCAGCCTCATCCTCAGCGACAGTAACTTCCTCCTCGTCTTCTTCCTCTTCATCAACTTCAGAACGGCGGGTGAGCTCCTCCTCGTCTTCTTCTTCTTCATCTTCCTCGTTGTCATCTTCGTTGGCTTCTGAACGGCGAGCAAGTTCATCTTCATCCTCCTCGTCTTCGTCTTCATCGGCTTCGGAGCGGCGAGCAAGTTCATCCTCATCCTCCTCGTCTTCATCTTCATCGGCTTCGGAGCGACGGGTAAGCTCTTCCTCCTCTTCTTCCTCCTCGTCAACAACCTCTTCAGACTCTTCTTGGACAGCAGCAGCAGCCATCTTGGAGCGACGCATCACCTTGCTAGCACCGCTTTCATTGACCTCGTTCTCATCAGCCTCTTCTTCATCAGCTTCATCCTCGTTCTCATCTTCTTCGTTCTCATTCTCATCTTCCTCTTCTTCATCAGCTTCATTCTCATTACGACGAGCAAAGCGAGCCAAGTGACGACGACGGATGGCATCAGCGACCTTTCTGCGGGACAAGACACCAGAAGCAACATTAGCACGGAGATCATTAGCAACATCCTTGACCTTGACACCGTTGGCGATACCGGAAAGAGTGTTGTGAGCATTGACGTCAGTATTGTGAACGTTGACAGTGTCAGCAGCTACAGCAGCTACAGCAGCAGCAATTAAACCGAGAGAAAAGAGCTTGATTTGCATGTTGATTGAATAGAAATAGAGTGTGTTGAGAATGGAAAAGAAAAGAAAAACTAACAAATGGCTTAAATGATGTTGGTTTATATACTCGAGATGTGTCTTGTCTTCATGTAGTGTTGGTTTGATATACAATCAGCATAAATGTGTATCAAAAGGAGATCCTTTTCTTTTTTCAGGCACTCAGAGCATATTGACTGTAAGGCAGCATGGATTGTGCAATTCCTCAACAGGATGATGTAGCTTTGTTTTGTATGTACATGTGCGAAATCATGCGATTTCGATGTTTGAGCATTTTGACATGCAGTCAAGGCACAGCGAGTAAAAGTGAACATATACACAATCCCTAGTTCCCTTGCTGCCTGGCTCTCATAAACCAGACCGAGTGCCTTCTCCTTTTCGGTATACTAGAGTTTTTGAAATGAGAGATGGCGACTATATTTTAATGTAGACTTTGTGACAAATGGAATCATCAAACAAGTTTTCTGATGGTGATTAGCTCGAACCTCGTTGATTTGCATTTGAAACACAATCTCAATGCAGGTAACAAGGATTCTCAGTATACAAGCCTGTGTCTTGTACGTACATCCAAACAAAGCAGGACAAAAACCATTGAAATGAACTAATTCAAACACGTTGGCATGAATCTTGGTATAAGCTCTCTCAAATCAATGGCTATCATCACGATAGTTAGCTTCCATATACACAGAAAAGATCCCGGAATGACTTGCAACACACTAGACGAAATACGTTGTTCATCATCATATCCAATAGACAGAGGAGGAGGAGGATTCATTTGACAGGCTAATTTTTCACATCATTATTGATTTTAAATCAAGGAGACAAATATCTATTCATAAACGATAGCCGCCATCAAAACAATCAATGGTTTTGATTCCAACCGAGCAGTTGAGATTTACAAATTAGATCACATACATACGATAGAGTGCAGATCATATCTAGTGCATATTAGGATACTGTAAATACACGGTTCATTTGATAGTTTTGACACATTTTCGACAAGGTAAATGTACAGCACACACATACACAGTCAATCCAGTGTCTGTGCATCGTATAAACGATGGTGTAGATACGTTCCGCACTAGACCAAGTATACACTCTCCTTATTCAAAGTGTGAGGCGCGCCCCCCCCCCTGCTACTGTATCCATGGTTACCCCCCCTCCTTTTCCTACTCTTCTTGAAAGCCCCTCGACTCTCTTTTTGTCGACTGCATGTGCAAGTAAATCAACAAACAAAAATAGACTGACGATCCTTTTTTTTTGGTTTATTTATCCACTTGGACTCGTGATGAATGATCTGGATCCACACAGCAGCAAGAAAAAAACAAACAAGCGCACCTTTCCATTCTGATGGATTGCCACTCAAACTACGGTTACTGCTGCTGGCTTTAACGATCGAAACAATTTTTGCATTTCAAACAGCCCTAATTTAGCTTGGTACCAACAACAAGATTTAATACATGGCACACTGCTTGAGCATATGAATTATTTGTTATTAATAAACTTACGTATAGGCACTTGCATCGATAGCACAGATCGAATCATGTCCTCCACCTGCTGAATCGCATCTGTTTGGAAATAGACCAAGATCAGTAGCGGCATCTCTGATATCTCTGACTGTAATAATTGACTCAGCACTTTGGATAAATCATTCTATCGTTTCTGTTGTTTAGTGTCTTGTGCTTGTTGCATGTATATGAAATGTACCTGTTTCCTTAAAAACTGATCTGCCGATAAGAGTATCAGGCATAGCAAAAGTTTGACTAGTCTAATCATACGAGATCCATCAGTGATTTGTATGTTTGCGTGGAAGTCTCTCTGATACCTTTCTGATTGCGTCTTGCCAAGTAATTTGATACAAACAGCTACTTCTGGTTCCTTCAGCTTGATGCCGAAATAAGCTACAATGCCAATCAGTGCTCGGAGAGCAAATGCGACAGCCACAGGGTTCATCCGTTCACCCTGCTAATCACATCCAGTCGGCACAATGTCAATCGCGCTGTACACTCGTAGTAAGCTAGTATCACGGCTTACCTGGACATTGGATTCGATGCTTGTTATGATTCGATTCTTCATTTTTACAAAATATTGTCCACTATTCACGGACTGTGCCAAAAACCATGTCGAATTGGTGTAAAAGATGCCATTTAAAAACTCCACCTAAAGCAAAAAGCCCGATGTTAGTGTGTACTCGTCGTCAATCGCATGTGTACCGCAGGACAACTCACAGTATCACGGCAGTACACCACTGTCAGTCGAGTAATGAGATCCGGTAGTATTTGCATCTCTGCCAGTTTGAATCTGACCACAAATGCATATTCTGGATATTCCTCGATCACCTTGTAAATCATTTCACTAGAGTGTCCCATCCATACAGCACATCAATAGGCCGTGTCAGTCCTCGTGGCTCCTCGCTGTACATACCTCAGTTGAATTGAATATCGAGAGTCCAGTCGATGCACAGAATGCAGTAAATGATCTATAAACTAGCGTCGGAAACCGTCTTTAATCCCCCTGTGGCTGGTCTGATCTACAGTGCCCATCACCAACCTCTTTGTATGCAATCTCGTTGTTTCTCGCTAACCCCTTGATAATCTCTGATCTCGTTGACAAGTGGATGAACCCCTCCAAGAGATACTACAAAGGCATGTGAGTGGAGGTCCAGCATTGATGTAATCAAAGGTTACCTTCCATGACAAGAGGTTTCCTTGATCCCCCTCTATTTCATCAAACAGCTCAATGATATCCACCACAAGCATTCCGTTTTCTTTCAAAAAGGCTTCATTGTTCAATAAGCGCGTGACGGATCGAATACTTTTGTTGGCACGGTCGACAGGCTCTGTTTGCACCATGAATTGTATGAAATAAAGCTCGCAAAGCACTTCGCTGTGGGTAAATGAGTATGCTGGTTGGCTTGGCAGTATGTGCTATTGAACTCACAATTTCCAATCCTGCTGCCCGATCGTCTTGTACTGCACCTGTTGTCAATGTAGCGAGAGTGAGTCATAGGTCCATGTTCAGGCGATGCTATCGACATACGAGTGCTTCTTCGAGTCCAATTTTAGTTGCTGTATTCTTGAACTCGCTGTATTTGGCTGTCAATTCATGTGTATTCATGCTTGTTGCTCTTGTGAGAGTGATCAGTCAAAGATGAAAAGAGTTTATTTTGGGCCGCGCCACTCTTTTTGTTCAGAAGAGGTTCGCGATGTGAATTTCATAAGGAATGCAATGCTTCAAAGAGTTGCCATTGAGCGCAAATAAAACACCTCTATCTAATAGCCCACTTTTGAGCCTTCTATTATCACATCAGGGCCCTCTATAGCCATGAATTTAACTTATCTAAGATTATGGTCCATGCTCGTTTCGATGGAAACAATTCATATCTAGGCATACTACTGCATGATTACATTGCTTCTGAATCTGCTATTTAGCAGCGACGTTTTTAATGAATATGTTACAATTGTATGTCTGTGTATAATTTGTGTATATATAATAAATTAAATAAAAAATAAAAAAAGGAGACTATTCCCAAGAATCATCAATCTCGACATCCACATCTTGAAGCCTTGACACCAGCTCACTCTCTTGCTCGACTTCGTGTCTTTTCATTTCAGGAATCAAGCGATCCTCCAAAGCCAACTCGTACACTTGGTTGTACTCGTGCACAGGTCCCTGAAAGTGTCCTCGGTCCCAGCCCAAATTCAATGCACTACGAATCATTCTCAGGATGAATTCTTCGCGAAGTGCCTTGATGCGTCTGATCTTTTGGAAGTCCACAGCAGCATCTTGTATCGCTCGCTCCAATGATGCGTGATCCTCATGGTCATAGACATAGCCGTTAAAGTATTCGTAACTGGTCACCACAGATCCCTTCTCTGTTAATACGGTGGGGTCCAGGAGAGCAACATTCACCTTGCGCTTTCCAGCACTGCCAGCAGGGCGATCAATGATGGATTCATGCAAACTGCCTGCACCAGTCGTAATCACAGCTGAGCCAAAGACCATGCCCTCTACTGTTTCCAATCCTAGGCTGTCGTTGGGGTTGGGCGCAAACACGAAATCAGCAGCTGCTCTGCAAAAGATGCCCAGTTGACGCTGCTCTTTGCCAGTGGTGACCAACGAGACATGGTTGGGATACGTTCTCTGCAGTGCCTCCAGCTTTTCAAATGGATAATCCTTTCTGTTTCCCATAATCACAAATCGCATGTTGTGCTTGACGAAATATTCAGCTGCCTTTTCAAAGATCTCCAATCCCACGTTCTTTGCCAATCCGCCTCGAAACAGCACAACAGGTCGCTTCATGTCTTCTTCGGTGAACAAGTCTCGCTTGACAAGGTATCTCTTGGAGCGATCCTTCAATACAAACGTGAAATCGTTGGGGTTTTCAGAGAGCGTCCAGTACGTGGGGTTCTCGGGGATGTCGAGCGCCAGGGCGTGCAAGGGGTCTTTGGAGTGGATCAAGGGCTGGTCTTTGATCATGTCGAGCGCGTACTGAGGGAAGCCCATGTTGCGGTTCACCAGCTTATCGGTAATGAAGGGGTGCTCTGAGCTGTAGTAGTCAATCGCGTTGCTGATGCCGTAGAAGCGAGCGCCTTCCACCTTGCGCAACAGACTGTCCATGATGAGCTCCTTGAGGTGGAAATCACGACGGCCCTCGACAATGTCAGCAGCCATGGGGCGACTCGTAAAGGTGACAGCATCCGCACGGTCGATGGCCAGCTTGGACATGAACATCTTGCCGCCGTACACGTACTTGCGGAGCGCCTCTCTTTCAGACATGTGCTCCAAAAACTTTCTGACGCTTCTGAACGAGTTTTGGTACTGAATCTCGTCTTGGTGGTCGTGCATCGTGTAGACAATAGCCGGTGGTCGAGGTCCCAAATCGTCCGCGTCCTTCTTGTCTTGCAGGAATTTGGTGACATAGGCGTTGGAGGCGCCGTGCACATGGACGATATCCACGCGGGGCACGATACGGATAGGCGCGAAAATGGACTCTTCGTCAGCAGCAGTGGCCTTGTGGGCCAAGAAGGCAGCAGCAGCCTTTGCAAAGTACTGGTCCCTCCACTCGTTGGGAAGCTCGTTCTCCGTGTTGATGTCTTGCACTGTGCGACATTTGAAAGCCTGGTTGAACGGTTTTCTGTTGGCGTGTCCAATCATATACACAGGTACGACGTCGGTGGGGGCGGCGGGGCGCTGAGGCGTGATGAGGACCGAGGTGTTGACATTGTTGATCATTTGCCATTCGTACTTGCTTGGTTTCTGCACAGGCGGGTTGAAGGCGTGCATCATCTTCCACACTCTGAATTCCACCGACATGACTTGGCCAGGGCGCTTTCCGCGAATGTCGATTGTCATGTCAATTTCCTTGTCGGTAATCAGCTTTCTCATGAATGTGTAGAATGGCATCACGATGGCGACTTCTGTCAGGTTGGACGCCTGCTGGGCTGCTGCCAGCGCAGTGACAGTTCTGCCGAGCGATGTCAGTGTCGCAGGGCCGAATTCCTTGGTGACATGGTACACCTGGGTGCCCTTTTCGATCTGGCTCTCGACGTTTGTGTCTAGATGGGTGTATGCTTTGAACGGATATTGTCGCTTGACTACAAACCATGAGTTTCAGCAAATCCCGGGATATGACAGGTTTTTTGTCTTACCTATGCGGATGGGAGATAGCTCCTGATGCAGTAATTTGTAGCTGTTAAAGATCATGATGATCTCGGTTGCTATCAGTAACAGGATGAAGAGGCCCATGAAGCTCCACCACCGCCATCGTTTGACGCTGTTGAATGCAGCGCCTTTCTGCTGTAGCGAGGGTGATAGCGGCGACGCTGCAGTGGCTGTGGAGGAGGAGGATGCTGCGAGTGAGGATGAGGGTTTGAATGGTGCAATGATGTATGAGGCTGTCCCTGATTTTCTGGCCAAGGACGACCAGTAGGATGAGAGCGAGAATGTGGCGGTGGATGTGTTGATGGGATTCAGCAGGGGGTTGGATGTCGACACATCTTGTGCGCTGGCCATAGTGTCTAGTGAGTCAATGTAAGGAAGAAAGAAAGAAGAAGGAGGAGGACAGAGAGCAAAAGAGCCAAATTAAACTAAAATTTCTTGATTGGATATTACCTGTATAATATGTGTGCCTCGATCCTTCTTGTTGTTGGTGTCTTGAAATGGAGCTCCAAAAGCCATTATCATTAGAGTTACGTCTGTACAACAATGATTAATGACCTCTGTCATTCATCATCGCTCTTGCCCATCTGCTGCTAAAGAGCCCCTCCATCACGAGCAGCCTGTTTCGTAGAGCAGCGGCTGCTGCTTGTCTTGCTTCTCGCTGATAACATGGCGCCCAGGATGCTCATGGACACGACGGGTGCCTGAATTTTATTCAAGATCAGCGAGAAATCCCATTTTTCTCGAGATGGAGTGTACGTCTTGGAAACCAGAGTATCCTGTAACAAAAACAGCAATAGCAACACATGTTTGTATCACAACAGCGAGATGGGTCTTTTTTGTATATTAAAAACACACCAGGCTACTTGATTAGCAAACACGGATCTTGAACCCAAATCAAATTGAATATAGGGGGGGCAATCAACATGGAGTTTAGTAATACATGACACATCTTGGAATCGCATATTACCTGGATCTGCAATCGCTGCTGACAGCCAAACAAGGCTTTTCTATATTTTGTATAACTGCAAATGTCTTGGCTTATTATGCTGTAATTTGAGACCCATTGGAAGAAATTTTACAACAAATCAGTTACACAGCTTTTATGATGCTGTGATGAAATGTTGAGTCAACGTGTTGCTGTGTAGTGTATATATTGAATTCAGAATTACAACTCAAGTCGTCTCGGGATGCCCGTGTCACTTGAGCTAAACGTGAATGGTTCAATGAATAGCGAGCATCTTGCTTTGTAATCGAGTCAGCTTTATAAGAGAATGTGTGTGCTTTGACATTACCATAGCAACCAACATGTCGCATATAAAAGCTGGATTACGCAATATTCAAATTTATTTCAATAGAGTCAGAGCATTAAAAAGGCATCTATTCAAGTTTGTTTCGTAAGTTGATATTCTTTAGAGCAGACAAACAATGCCATTGCATATCTGTAGTGGTGCAAGTCGCAATACGAGTGTTGCTATGTAATGATTTCATTATATTAAGTAGTCTGAAAGCTCCTCATGGCAAGCAAATGAGATACAGGCTATTATGTAAAAAGCATGGATCATGTCATTGATGGATTGTATGTTTATTCTCCAAAGGATATACTCTTCTGCTGGCTGCTAACCAACAATCAGCAAACAGAACATGAAAATAGCACTGTATATTTGATTGTGTATTACGAGCCTTCAACTATGGATTATTAATTGACAAGCCAAATGTCAACATTAGCCATGCTTTGTCCTTCCAAATTGAGTGAAATCGGGACTGAATAAGCAAAAAAGTACATTAAAATAGACATCTTGATCTCTTGAAGCTTAACAGGAAACACAGCAGCCTCTTATTCTGTAGGTATTTTACCCCCTCCACATCGAAGCTATTGGGATGTAACAAAGGAGCAAATGCTTAGTTATTATATACAGTGTGAGACCTGGATAATTGATTCAGCCTTCCCATTGATCAGAGATTTGCACTGTTTGATGATGAATTAAAAGCCAATTAACTTGAGCGTAATTTTTTTTCTTTCCTTCTTCTCTCTTTTTACAAACTATACACCTTGAATCACCAGCATGGCAGGAAACGTCATTGGCACATCGTCCTATTCAGAGGCAATGGATCTGTCAGATTTTGAGGACGACGGGTACGATCATCATGAGGACATGTATCATTCGCCCGAGACACCGCTTGCAATGAATAGCATGCAAGAAGGGCAACAAGCACAGCAGCAGCAGCAACAGCAGCAACAGCAACAACAGCAACAACAGCAGCAAGAGCCACCCGTCAAAGTTCGCAAGAAGCCAGGCAGAAAGCCCAATCCAGCATCACCAGCATTGCGAAAAGCACAAAACAGAGCAGCACAGAGAGCCTTTAGAGAGAGAAAAGAACGGCACATGAAAGACCTCGAATCCAACATCAAGGGTATCAAGGACCACCGTGATAAACTGCTGCAGGAAAACGAGAAAATGTCGAGTGAAAACGAGATTCTAAAGGCAGAGAACTGGTATTTGAAGGGCATCGTTTTGTCGCTTCAATTGGTGTGTCTTCAGCACAATCTAGTGATACCACAGCATTGTCCGCATGTCAACGATGAAACCTTGTCTGTGCTGGCACAATCCATCCCAGAATCCATCAGTTCCTACTTGCACGTCAATTCCAGAAACAAGCTCCAGATATCACAAAAGCTCATGAACGAATCGCCCGAACTATCCAATTTGCACTTGCAATCACAGCAGCCACCATCCTATTCACAGCCACAGCCACCACCACCACCACCACCACCACAGCAGCAGTCTTTTCCTCACCAATTCCCCTCTGGATCGTTGATTATCACGCAAGATGGCGTACACAAGGTACCCAACAAGCACGGCAATGGCTCTCCTCATCAGCAACACAGTAATACCAGCAGCTGGTATCATCAGCAGGGCAATGGAAATGGAGCACCTACTAGTAACCAGCCACAGCATCCTTACAGTAGCAGTAGTAATAGTAGTAACATGTATGGATCACCTAATTCTGCGCACACCTCGGACGAATTCAGCAATATCCCGCCACTGTCACCCATGTCGTCCTCTACCATGACAGACAGATCAGAAAATGCCAGCAAACCCGCGTATAATGCAGATCGAGAACTACCACGCCCTCATATTGCAGCAGCGCCCTCAGAGCCCATCACATCGAATCTAGCAGCCATCCAGACGCTGCGTCTTCGCTTAAGACTACAATCCGCCTGTGTCCGCATGCAGTCCATCCCCTTTGCCATCCAACCCACCTTGCTGCAACTGACAATCCCTCACGACCCCAGAATCGACCTTATACCGACACCACATATGCGCGACAGAATGATCTTGTACCGAGATCAGTTTGATTTGGACGACTGTTTCCGCTGTTTGTTGAGCGGATCTGTGTTTCATGGTGGCGATCCAGCAGTGGCTGGCAACTGGCAATTGCCCGAGGAGTTCTTTAAAAAGTACTGGTTTTTGACGATTGACTACAACCTGAGGAGACATACAAACGAGTGGCGAAAGAAGCAAGGGCTCAAGGAGATCAATGGCAATATACCGACATTGGAAGAGTCTTCGCAGCAGCAGCGACAGGCATCTTCTGCAAATACAAGCTCGCCATCCCAATTCATGCCGCCACTGCAACAAGCGGGGCCATCCATCCAATCCAACATGTACGCTCAACCACCGGTATTGCAACACGTACCTCAGCCTATGGATAGGGGCTCCATGACGTATGATGATTTATCCAGTTATTTGGGTATGCAGTTGAATGGCTCCAGGGCTACTCCTGCTGCCAACATGTCAGCCACTGCTTCCACCGCCACCACCACCGCCAACACATCTAGCACAAATATCACGCCTGTTCAGCTCACAAATGGTTATGGGAATATGATGGGATCGACTTCACTGCCGCAACCAAAGCCACCGTCTGCTTGGGAGAGTCTTATTGGGAGTAGGAATTATGGTAAGCATTGATCTTGGGATAATATGGGTGTGTATACATGGTAGTAACTAGGCATATTATTCTAGACATGATGATGACTGGATCATACAACAAAAACGACATGGATCAAGGGCCTAATTAAGATTGGATTTTCAATAAAGCTATAGGATCTCATGTAGGCTAGAGGATATTTAAAGTGTTTGGGATGAGATTTAAGTATGATGGACCTTGTTTTCTGTATGACTGATCTACTATGCCGATTCGATCACAGCGTTAATACATCTCAGCAATCCACCACAGAAATCACTCTCATTGCTTTACACAAGGTACCTCGAAACTTGAATTTCTGCAAGCCAAAGCCCTTCATGTTGATTAAGAAATGGTTGCAGTTGGCCTTTTGATTCCGTCTTATGAAATCTCTGGATTCTTGATTTTTTTTCAGCCCGCTTTTAATTATACTCTGGAGTTGAGATCCCCAAAGCTCAGAATTCAAGCTATAATTTGTGTATTTTTAGTCAAAGCTCTAAAAATAGCTCTATAGAGCTTGAAGTGGGCATTTTTGTTTGTACAGAATTCGAGAATAAAACCCCAGCCTAAATTGTGTCGACTACTAGCATAACTTTAACAAATTGCAGAATCAAAGGTCTAGACATTTGTAATTTGTAGCCCAAGAGCCGTTGTTTGTGTTCAACAACATGGTCTGATCTCGAAAACCACCCGATACAAGTGCTTGTTTGTCGCTTAGATGTGTATAACACAATCAAGTTTTGCTATATGAACGAATGAGAAGGATTTCAGTTGGGCTAATCGACAGATGAACTCTTCTGCAGATAACAGTTTACTCTACTGATTGCAGTTTACAGGTTTGTTAGTCATAAGGTGCGAATCCACCACAGTACATGTATAAAAGGAAAGAATTCTCTTTTTAAGGACATTATTATGTTTAAGCTTTTTTTTTTAGAGTTTTCCACGTTATCAACCAGGCCTTCCTTTCTCTGTAGAATAGTAGTTGAATCAACAACATACGATCCAACAAGACCATTGATACGACACATTATCTGTGCATTGTCGTGCTCCACAACTTGGTTTTGGGGGGTTGTTTATTAGCGCTTGCTACATCAAAGGTACACTTCAAATTGCCTTGTAACACAATCAGCACTGGAATAGATAAAGAAAAACGAGGTTCCTTAGTTTGATGGATCTGGGAAGGCTTGCTCCGCTTGCAATTCAGTAACTGGGGCCCTCTCTCTCTGCTCTGATCACCTTATCTGATCCCTCAGATCACAGCCAAAGCAAAACCATTAGCCGGCCAATTCAAACACACAATAACTTTAAGAGCATGTAGTTTATTCATGATGCATATATTCTAAAGGGTGGCGTGAATAACATGTGTATGGTTTGGTGTTTGTGGTGAGCATAGAATCTAAACAAAGATGGCCTTCTTCAAAGAATTGTAAGCATTCTCCAAATCGTCATTGATAATGATACTGTCATAAGAGCCAGGGATAGCACCATACTCCAACTCCTTCTTGGAAGCAGCTAAACGAGCCAAGATGGCTTCCTCCTTCTCAGTGCCACGTCCACGAAGACGCTCCTCCAAGATCTCAAGGCTGGGAGGCTGAACAAAGATATACTTGGGATCCAATGATGTCTTTTTGACAGATTGGACACCTTGCATATCAATATCAAGCATACACACCTTGCCGTCAGCAACAACATCCTCCACTGCTTTGATAGAAGTGCCTAGATTGCCCTTGTTGAGTAAGGAACATCACAAATACAGCCTTGATTTACTACGTTACCATACATATTTCCTGAAAAGGTAGCGCTTTCAATGAATTTGCCTTCCTCAACTTCCTTGATCATATCCTCCTTTTCAACAAAATGATAATCCTTGCCATCAACTTCTCCGGGACGAGGCTTGCGGGTAGTGTCTTTTTTTCAGCATTGTGTAGTTGTTGTGAATTTAGTGTACACGATGAAAGAGACAATGAACAAGCGCAACACTTACGAGAGATGCTGAAGCCAAATGTACTGGGATATTCGCTGAAAAGACGCTTCAACAAGGTCGATTTTCCAGAGCCAGAGGGGCCAGAGATGACAAAGATCTTTGCAGCAGTTTGCATTGTTGGGATGAACGTATGATTTGTACTTGGATACCAAAGTAATTGCTATACATTTTGTTGAAAAAGAATTTTCTGACGGTCACTCACCTGGTTGATGGGCATTGAGCAACCGACATACCAGAAGACAATCATACCATTTTGACCCTAAAAAAAAGCAAACTAAAGCAACCTGGAGGGGAGCTGTCGCACAAATAGATGAGATTTTGGAGCCAAGAGTGCAAAAGCAAGACTCTACTGTCTCATGCTCAACGTTAATTGGCCTGCATTTGGAATGAGCATCACCTACAAAATGCTCTTTGTTCATCTCGTCATTGATCAGAGTCGACGAGAGGAACGATAATCATCGAATAAAGATACGCCAAGGCCTAGAACTGAGCGCACACAAAGAAACGGGTCTCTCGCCAAACTTGGAATATACCCTTGACATGGAAAGTATCACAAAACCAGCGAAAATCTTTTTTCTTTTACAGCCAAAAATAAACTTCCCTTCTTGAGTGGATATAGCTTGTTGAGTAGGATTGGGAGCTATTACCCTTTAAACCATACAATAGAAGAGGAGAACCAAAACATCATATTCGAGTATAAATACCCCCCTCTCAATTCTTTGATTTCCCTTTATTACATTACATTTAAACTTCTTCTTCTTCTTCCTTCCGCCATGTCAAGATTCACTGAACATTTCGACATTGAAACTACAAATCAATTCATGTACAGCCAGTCGATATCATCGCCATCAAAGGCCTCCTTTTTCTCAATGTCATCGTCAGAATCAAGCTCTCCTGTCCAACAATACCGTTCCATCATTGTTGATCCAATCCTCACTCAGTCATTAAGCTCGTTTGACAGTGAATCCTCATCATCACCCACAAGCTACGAAGAAGAAAAGCCATCTACAAACAAGCTCAAGAGATTTCTCACCACAATGTCCAAAAAGAAGAAGCGCTCCATGTCGAATCACTCACAATAAGCTATTCATTCCTTGTCATCTGACTACAATGTTCCATATACCCGCTTTGTAAAATGCTCAAATTTATTACTACTACCATGCTAATGTTCTATCCTTTCGTCTAATATCTTGATTTAACCTCCATGCCAATCTTATCTACTATTAAAATTATGTTTATACTACTGTACACATTGTTAATTGTAAAATGGTTGATATAATGGTCGTACATGCAAGCACCTGATTCATAGCCATGCTATGCTATCGGCCAATCCTAATGCGGACTTGATTCGCTGCATCTCTCGCTCTCTCGTTCACTCTGCATTTACAATTTGAGGTTGGACGAGGTGTTCTAATAACAAGCTGCCTTTTTCAAATAAATTGTAAGCCCAGAATCTCTCTACTATACTACACTATCACGCATTTTTCCCACAGCAGAAATTATATCTTCTCTTTTAGCTCTAAATTACATGTACCTGTCAAGAACGTCTATTTTCTGTTTCTAAAAATAGGGAAACCTACTGGAAAAAAGATCGACAAATCTAGTATATAAGTTCAGTTAATTGGGTAGGTTTTGATGTAGCAACAACGACCTGTGTGAAGCATATTAGTTTAAGATTTGATGATTTTAAATCTCAATTTCATAGATTTAATCTTTTTCTATTAGAAGATCTATCCGTGTAAAAAGAAAAAGCATGGTTTGGGATAGTAGTCTTGAAAGCATGAACGATGCTTACATATCATGCTCTGTAGAAACCATAAAATTGCATATGATGTGCATGCTTGGTGTCACATTAACACAGAAAAAAAAAGGTACCAAAATACAAACAAGCTTCATTAATGCTCTATACGTCATGGACAGAATGAAAGAAACGCCGTTCGTTATTACAATGGCAGATCATTGGGGCTTTGATTGTTACAGTTTGCTAAACTAGCTCCATCAAGATTCACATAGCATCATCTATCAAATATATACAACATGGTATCATCCTGTAAAGTGAATTTAATGAATCTATGCATATTACATCATTGGAAAAACGTTCCATGCTGTTGCCATAAACTACAAGGCTAGCCATTTGCTTTACTTCAACGTCATAAAAGAACAATCTACGCTCGACCCATATGTGTATCATCTGATTTGATTTTCTCCAAAGATGTGTCCATCATACCGTCTCGGTGATTTCCGAAATTTTTCCTAGTTATTCGACCGTAAGCAATTTTAGCCCTGGCAAACCTTGAAAGAGTTGTATAGTAATCTCATTACACTACTGTTATATCCATGATTTTACTGTAAATCGTTTGTTAATTAAATAAAATGACATTTGATAGTACAAACTCCCTTGTTGAACGCTTCATGCCATTAAAAGATGCAATGATAATAATGAATACTATCAGTAAAATTTTGTTGTAGTCTCTTCAGATTCAACAATCATATAATTGTTTTCTTTTGCTACATCAAAGCTGCTTCATACAGTACAAATTTGATTGAAGCTCATTGTTGTGCCGCTGTTGTTATACGGCTGTATTAGATCACCAGCACAGATCAAATGATATGACAAAGAGCAAAAAAAGCGATCGTCGAAGGCTACAACGTTGGATTTAAATTCGAGCCTACTTTCCTTCATCATCTCGTATCAAGTAAAGTTAAGTGAGAAATAAATAAATACAAAAACTATGTTACATGCATTAGATGGCACCACTTTTTATAAGATTTTTTTTTGGCATCAATCTGCCAAAGAGCTCAACTTTTATTGAGAATACATACAACGGACGCATTGTATATACTTTTCATTACGTTAGCGTCTACCGTATGGTGATAAACTATGATAAAAATAGCCTCACTGTCTACAGAACAAGTGAGATGTAAATCATAGTGAGCATGATTTACCCAGAACGCATTAGAACAGACCGAGACTGGCAGTGTGAGACCTTGCTAAAACATTTGGAATAACACAAGCAGTAAGCAATCATTTTTCTCCATGATTCATACATAAAAGCTATACCATTATACAGAAAATGGAAAAAGAAACAGAAGCTACTAAGCTCTTTTCTCGGGTTCACTTAGTAAAATCAAGAGCTACATCCATTCAAAAATTGTTCATTTTCTCCTTTTTTCACTATTATTCATCAACATCGTCTTTCACAAGCTCAATTTCAATACGCCATAGTCAAACAAAGTACCCCCAACAGCTTTGACTAGACATCCAGCCAACATTTACAGTATATATAGTACAGTTATACAATCGCTTTTACTAATAGCATCTGCTCCAAATCAATAAGTTCCACAATATCGTCCATTTATTAACAACAATGCATTCCATCTCAAATCCAACTGCACAGGCATCATCATGACAAAAATATCCTATAGAAACATGCTACTTTCAAAGCTCTAGCATTATTATAAAGCCCAATTTTATTGCGATGTTTACAATGGTTTAACTCACTTGCCATCCAGTCTTTTAGCCAATCCGATTGCTTAAATGGGCTCGACACACACAAAAATCCTAGAAAAAAAATGCGAGGGTTTCCCTCTGTTTTTTCGTTAGGCGGG
>JAXQGS010000031.1:0-36349 GCA_037040325.1 Mucor sp. M7501 | reverse complement strand
ATCTTGTGTAATCGCCCCTGAAAGGGTTTCGGATGTCCAGATGAACGTTCTGGAGGACCAGTGGCAGCAGCAGCTCTGAAATTCAATCCCAGCCAAGGCTGGCTGCTGTTGTTTTTTGGCCCTAGCAACGACCTTTTGTATAGCAAACGACACTGTAGACGTCTAATTGCTTTTGCCACTACACTCAATCTCTGTCTGTGCCACTCTGTAGGTTCTAATTGCATGCTGATGCATATTAAAAGTTGGCAAGATATGTAGTGAAAGGAAATAAATTATTGGCAAGTTAGCCACCCCCATCACTCGTTGATACGATGTCTGCATTTCTGTGCCATGGCTGACCTGCACGGTATAACAGCTGAGGAATCGTTGATTGTCCGCAAGTTACACACCACTTCACAAATACTGTCTGACATGTAGTAGAGCTTATTTCTATCGAATAAATGCAAGCCAAGTGGAAGATTCTGCATCTATGGAAAGTTTGGCAGTAGTACACAAAATGATCAATTTGTCAGATGTATGGTTTATGTATAAAAATGCATATTAAAATGAGAGGGGGGAGGTAGTTGTGGCAAGAGTTGTATTAAATGGTATTGTATATAAATGATGCTGTGATGTTAATTAGAATTCTTCGCTTGTGCGTTTGTTGATTCCAAATATTCTAACTTGGTGCATGGCTGGTAGTTTTGCTATTAATACAATGGCCAAAGAAAAGAAATTGATGGCAAACTGTAGCATGTCGTAATGAGTATAATGAGTGCTTAGTAAGAACCTGCAGTATGGATTAGTATAGCACTCCTGTCAAAACCAGCCTACAATCCACTTACAACACTATTGGCACTGCCATCAGAAACTTTCTAGTAGCTGTAAACTGAATGCCATCGTCAATCTGCTCCCACACAGTTAGTCCATCATAGGCGCCTTGATTGTTATCCAGTGTTGGTGTTCCTTGCAACCAATGAAACATAATAAAATGGCCCTATATTGCGCATTCAATAAAATGGTGTGACAAATGAGCCATATGGTTTCTTACAGCATTAAAGGTCAAATTGGTTAATGTCCAACTTGTCTCGGAGGAGATGAATGGAATAAGCGAATATAGAATCTTGATGGCTACTACGATCAATATGATGGTTACCCAAGCACCTACGTTTTTACCACAGTTAAAGGGAAAAGCTTAAATTCTGGACATGTCTGCACTTTTACCTTTGTAGCTCATCCAATTTGTACTATAATTCAGTTGGTTCGGTGCTGATCCTTGATCAAGATGAAAATGCTGCTTTCTTTCTCTAATACTTGACATGTTGAGTTTCTTCTTTTTGCAAATACAAAAGTAGAAAAAGGAAAGTCGAAATGTTTACATTATTAAAATTTTATCCATTCCAACAGCACCACATCACAATTATGGCAAAAGTAAGATCCGACAATGTATCAAAAGGAAACAAGTAATGAGTCACGAATGAGCTTGCTTTTGGTTCCTAAAAATGTGAAGCATGAAGCCATTCTCGTTTAAATGAACCCACTGTCAGTGCTTTAAAGAAAATCAGATGATGAAAGTACATACAAATGTGCATTGTATGTGAAAAAAGTTCCGATAGATAGGCTTCTTCTAGTAAGCAACATTTGGCAGATGAAGGGCATCTTTAAATCATTTGCAAACAAAAGGATTGGAACCTGATTAATACACTAATAGACAGCTCCAGCACTTTGCATATATACAGTACATTCTTGAGCATCAAATGTATCAAGCTACTATGTATTGATTTTATAGCATGATTTAGCTTTTCCAATGTGTGATTGATCCATCTTCGCGCTTGATTACTGGATTTTGTATTTGTGTTTCCACTTGCATGCTATATATCTGAATTATCACTTCCAAAAGCAATCAGACTTTCTAAACAAGGCCATGACTTCAATGCATGCAGCTTTGTGATATTCAGACTTGATGGTGTAACTTGCATCAGTCATAACTTGCATCAGTCATAACTTGCATCAGTCATATCTTACTCATAGCTTTCCTTGCTTTTAAAGAGGCCGTATCAAGCCTGTTTTACTTTATTTCCATAATATTTACATTGAAAACTATGCTTATCATCGTCACTGCTTATTGTGAATATGCTCTTATCAAGAGTAGTATTGTGCATTACATGTTCTTTTGATTGAAAGTCGGCTGAGATACCGTAAATCATTTGATTATCACTCAATATCTCGAGTGTAACATGGGGTCAAATTAGCCGTTGCGATGCAAGTACAGTTCATCTATTAGATCATGAGCTATTGCTTACGTTTGTACTTGATGACCATCCGTTGAAGCCCTCAATTGCCACACGCAATCGTTATTTGATAGGCTGAACAAGGTCATTTGAACTGAAATGTTGAGCCCTGTTTATCATTTCAGCCTGGTTATTATTCGCTTCGCTGTGATGCAAGCTGCTCGAATGTGTATAGTTAATGGTTCTATAAAGTTCCAATGTTACCAGATCCAGTATTCTTTTGAACAATCAATCTCTAAACAAGTGGCTCTTGTGGGGCTTGCTTTGTAATAAAAACTTGATTTGTAGAATGATGTAGTTGAGATGATTCAACATGGCAATCGTCAACTTGTTTCGCGCGCACTGTTAGTTTGCATTGAGAGGCGGATAAAAGTCGCAGTATATTACATGGCCCCAACCACGGTTGACAATCTGAAAAGAGATTATCAGTGCAAGTGAGCGTAGTTGCACACAAATATCATCAAATGTTACAAAATGATACACTGCAAAGAAGAATTTAAGGATATAGTACAAGTCATCCATGTTTACAAACAATGACACGTTATCTCTGGCTTCCTGTATTAGACGATTCTCATGGTGGTAGCCACATCATCGTTTTTTTGGTTGTGAGAAAAGTTTCCAAGGTATATGTCTACCCACAAATACACACGCACACGCACACGCACACGCACACGCAACAATGATGGTGTTGATGAAGAGCACAATGCCTGGTGCATGAAATGCAATTAAGGTTTTCTCATAGCAGACATATTATGAGTAATCTCCAAAAGACCCCATTTCATTTGCCAATGCAATAAATGTATCTAGATGTTCTTGGAATCTTGTTTTCTTTATTTTTTAATATAAACGATAATCAAGGTGGATAATGCTAATTATATTTTACAATATTATGTGATTGAGTGGGGCTTCTTTAGATAGAGAGAGAGAAAGGGAGCGAAAGAGATAGTTGAGAGGGGTAATATACACAAGAGAGTTTTATATGGACAGGTTATTATATGTTGTGTGAGAAGATTGGGCTGTCTTCCTGGTTTAACAACGTCTCTTTGAAATTCTTTCATCTTCTTGATCTTCTAAAGAAAATGAATTCTTTCTCTTTTGAGATGACGATCCAGACATGTAAGATTCTTCCAGTGGAGGAGAAGGTAAACTTTGCTGAGCCTTTCTCAGCAAGGCTTGTCTTGTTTGCTGAATCTGACTCAAATGAGCTGAAGATGTGTTGGTGTTGCAGGCAGTATTGGCTGTTGCTGTTGCTTGCATAGTAGGAGTGGCGGTAGCGGTAAGGGCAGCGGTGGTGGTTGTGGCAGAGGGATTCACCTTGAGATGGGTCTGGAGCATCATAATCCATTGATCATAAGTGTCTTTTTTCACGTACAAGCGATAGTCGAGTAGTTGCAGCATGACTTTCTCGGCGTGGTTGATTTCCTGTACATTCAGTCCACTGACTTTACTCCAGGCAGAGTTCTTGTAAGTCTTATCTTGCAAGTACTTGTGAGCAGAGATCAGGGCGGCGAGAAACATGCGTCTCCCACAAGACACATAGACATCGTCGTTTCTTTTCTCTTGGACACGAGAACGGATTCTGAAGAGATAAAAGATGGCTAGTTGAAGGGTGGAATGAGTGGTGCGAGAGTGTTTCAAGATGTGATGTAAAAATGTGTTGAGATCAGCAATGGGTTTGTTGTTTCCAGAAGATGGGGAGCTGATAGAATTGGGCCAAATGGAAGCAATGACTTGAACGGTAACATCTGTGAGATGTGTTAGCGATGGCAAATGTAGCATCGATGAAAACAACTTACCAACAAGAGCACTGACATAGGACTTTTGCTGTTCATGGAAATGCTGTTGTTTGCGTTTTGTTTCAAGTTCTGTTTGCATGGCATGATTCATCAACAAGGAAATTAAGTTGGGATTAACAGCAGCGGCGGCGGCAATAGTGGAGTATTTATCGTTGGGCTGCGGAGCAATGCCTACTGCGGGAGGTACAATTGTGTGAGGTGTCATGATATTCTTAATTTGGTTTATATAGATATATGCTACGCCTTTTTGATATTTTTTGCGAAAAGATTTAGCAAATATTAAAGTAAAAGAGATCTTTTTTGGTCTGATGGGTTGTTTTTGTAATCGATAAGTTTGTTTGTAAATAAGGGTGAAATCTTGAATGAAATTTGATTCAAGGTTGCACTATTTAAACAACAATAATGGAAGCAATCATGGTGAAATCTATGTGTAGCAAGGTAGAGGGGGAAGAAGGGTTTAAAAGGTTTCAAGAAATGAAATAATTAGAAGAAAAGTATGCGTATTTATATAAGGTGTTTTCGGATGAGAGTTGGTTGGTGAAGGGTTTTGGGCTGTCGTCGCAATTGAACCACAAAAACAAGACAGAGAAAGAGAGGAAGGAGAAAAAGGAAAAACGAAAAAGAAAGGGGATAAAACGATAGTTTGTGAGTCATTGAAGAATTTTTCATTGGCCATTTTCTTATTACCAATAGAATCAGCCATTTGGGATTACGTTGAGACCAGTTTCTTTTGGCAAATATCACAATTGGTGATCAGAAATGACTCAACATTGGGTGTGTGTGTATACGACATGTAGTTTGAAACTGACCTCGTTGAACCACATGCCTGTATTATTTGGTTCATAAGATGCCTCGGCAAGGGGTCAAAGATGATGAGGGGGCGCTTGTCTATCAATAGATCAGGGATCTCCCTTTGATCTTGCTTCACTCGATGATGGAAAAGCCTCTGATTTTTTTCCAACAGCTTTTTAAGCCTGTAATCAGGCCAAAATCTAAACAAGGACATCTTGCTCATAAAAGGTAATAATCTTCTCTCTTTATTTCATTTGAAGCAAGGCAAATATCTCACGGTGTATTGTACCATGTAGCACAAGTAATCCTCATCTACAACTTTCTTTTATCGGGGCATTCCCCGTCCGCTCTATCTGCTTAGTTCCTGAGCATTTGTTGAATAAATCCACAGCATTGCACCACTTTTTTTATCAGAGCAGTAAACATTACCTGTTGCATTAGTGAACGTAATCATAGCTGTCGCTCATATATAAGAGATATAGCTTTTAATACAGTAATCACTGAAACAATAGCTCCGTGATAAATGAAAATCAATCTAAATCTTTTGCTGTTTGAATGCACGCAGCACAAGCGAAAAATTTTCATACTATCTGATGTATACATCAATCTTGTGCTATTGAAAGTCCACGATTCATTAGATTCCTGTATCAAGTAGTATAGATCAGGAACCACAGAATAACCTGATTACTTTATAACCTTAATTCTGTCTAGACAGCATCCCGTCAAGACTTTTGAAATCTATTGATTTGAAAAGAGATTTTTCGTAGCACTGCTGTTCCTTCTTACATGCTATGCGGATGAATGATTTACACATCTCCCTTTAAATGAGACCATGCCCTTAATGTTGGGTTTCAATGGTTATTTCGGTTCTACCGCTTGCTGTGCAGGGTCGTTTGTAACGGGGGTAGACACGTTGTCATGGTTAGCTTGGCCAGCGCAGCCGCGCAGCTCAGTCTGACCTATATTTATACAATCCTATCGGCCTAGCCGACCAAATAGTTTGAAACATTTTGCTTCTGGACTCATTAGAGGCTATTTTGTTTATGTAATACGCTTTCTCTAATTGCCACATGCCAAACTATCATTCAGTTGCTAGGCAACTAAAATATATTTTTGACAGGTAATGCGTTGCCATAGCAACCAGGGCATACTATCAAATCAAATGTTGCTATTGTCTTTGACCACTGGCACTTGATTAGTCATTTACACTGAATGCGTAATGTGCTATAGAATGTGATATATCAATTGATAGATCATTAGTATATAAAGCCTGCGGCGATTGCTACGAAAATACGTAGTAATGTATATCAGATCACTTTTTTTTCAAGGTGTTGACTGATGCTATAGCCATACGCTCATCATCCCAAACCCAAAGCACTTTTGACTCTGCTCGTTTGTAAGCGAACCCTTATTTTATCGGTTAAAAATGCGATTCGATTTGACCTTTATGTGCATAAGCATTGTTTCTCGATTCTCATCGGGGAAACTTGGATCTTGGCGGATTTGATTTGATCCAAAAGGAAATCAATGGAAAACAAAGGAAGATGCAGTGGATGTAGTTGCAACATCACGTGTAGACAATAGCGAAAAGAAGGGAGAAGTATACGTAGTTGATTTCCATGGTCAGAGTGAATTTTTTTTCACCCTTTCCTGTGTATCTTTTTAGTAAATTTCTCTCTCCTTTTTTCTTTATTTCTCTTTTTCTCTACTACAGCCAATATCGATAACAATGGAGGATAACAAATTATCAGAAGCACCTACACCTTGCACAGCAGGATGTGGATTTTATGGAAATAAAATTTACAACAACATGTGTTCAAAGTGCTTTAAAGAACAAGAAGAACGGAATAAAAATGGTAAAATCTCATACATGGAATACGGGAATTACGTATGAGTACTTAGTAAACAAATTTCTCCTACTTTGCAGACCTTGTTGATACAAACATGCTCAAGATGGAGAAGCCTGTTATCACCAAAGAACTCACAGAAGAGCCCTCCATACAGCAACAACAACAACAACAACAACAACAACAACAACAACAACCAAAAGAGGATGATAAAAGCCCACTTTCAAATAACAACACCCACATTACATTGTCAGTAGAAGATGACAATAAACCCACTAATGACCAACAAAAACAAGAAGAAGAACAAGACGATACTCCAAAGAAGGCGGTACAAAAGAACAAAGGACGCTGTTTCTCTTGTCGCTCCAAGGTAAGAAAGAAGGAAGCAGATATAATGAAATCAACCAGCTCATATTTATCTCGTTCAACATTAGATTCCTCTCGCTAAACAGTTGACCAACAAATGTCGTTGTGAGTATGTCTTTTGTGACACCCACCGCTATCCAGATAAGCATGATTGCAACTTTGATCATGCAAAAAATGATAAAGGTAACTTTTTTGCAATGAATCATGGTGCATGTGTAAAATTTAACATTCTATAAATCAAACAGACATCTTGGCCAAAAACAACCCGAAACTCAATGATAAACCTCGCGGTGGTAACTCCTTCAACCGTATTGATAGTCTTTAACCAGACACCTATTTAAATCACCCACACTCACACACATAGCTACTGCTTGAACGAAATCAGCACACTCCCAACCCCCAACCCCAACCCCCTTTTTTTTTCTCTCGCTCTATCTTTTTTTCTATGAATGGTGAATCAAACAAGATGATTAATAACAAACAAATTTAAAACATTAGAGCACAGCATCTTTATTCGATAAAAAGGCGAAATCGCATGTGAGAAAAGAACCACTAAAATTTCTCGAGTGGCAAAAGGTTAAATTTTGGTCATCTTGACTGACCCATGATTCGTAAGAAACTGCCTTTAAAAGATCAGAGTAAAAAGGGGCGAATCATGGGGTATTTAGAATACCATCATCATCTATATATAAAAAAAGCGATTGCATAGTCAGGTATAAATTGGGTGGGATATCTCGAGATCTCTCTTTTTCTTCTCTTCTTCTTGCTTTTAACAACACAACACAACACACACAGACATGAACAATTACAATATTAGATTATCCTTTGATAAGCTTGAATCATTTGACATGCATAAATCTAGCTTAACATCATTTGTCCTTATCCGCAACTCTTTAATATCTGCATTGACAAGGCAGCAGAATGATGTGGAAATGATGTATGAAGAACCACAACATCAGATACAAGAAGAGGATCAAGAGGAAGATTATGAACTGTCGGATGAGGAGGAGCAAGAGGTGTGGTTAGATTCATGCTTTGATCAATTGGATCAGGATGAAGACGGCACCAAGCCTTTGTTCGATGACTACGACTCTGAAGAGGACGATGAAGATGAATCCATGCCATTGTCGCCCCAAGAGAACACCATCCCGTTCTACAAGAAGAAGCCAACATTCTTTATCAATGAAGATGAGGAGGAAGAGGAAGATGCGTTAATATGCTATGATATTCCCTTCTTATCGCTATAGCACACCCAGCAAAATGACTCTCTCTTGTACATAGTTTTCTCCACATAATATATACCAATAAACCAATATCTTGTAAAATATATTCTCGTTTTAATAATAATAGTATGAATTCTCTAATCAATAAGATGGTAAACACCCTTTTGAACTTGACCATCTCCCTTTTCGTAAGGAAGATCAAAGACAGCGTTACTACGGAATCTTCTCAAAAATTGAATGGCAACAGTCTCCAGATCGGTTGGGTTAATGTACAAATCTTCAAAAGTAAGAGCTCCTGGTGTGATCTTGTCATCCATGGACATCTAGGAAATCAAATGTTGGATGATGTTGTCATTTCTTTCAAGTTTACAACAACTTACTCTTTCAATTAAATCGGGGCTAACCATTTGGTTATAAGGTAATTTATCAAAGAAGGTAGCAGCCAACCTAAATAACGCAGATGATGTGGTGTTTGGTTAAATACAGAATGATCCATCATGGGGTTCAATGCTAAACTTACTTGTAGACTGCATTAGGAGCAGCACGGATAGGAAGAGGCTTCATGGTAATCTCACGGGCGAGATCAAAGATTTCCTTGACAGCGTACTCCTTGGGACCATACAATTCGTAGGTCTTGCCCATAGTGGACTCGGCAGTCAGCATGATCTCAAGAGCATGAGCAACATCGATGGCCTGTTATTTCGATACGTTAGGACATTAGCTGGATCTCGTCGGTTGCAACTACTTACAGAGACGGGACGAATCTTGGTGTTGCCTTCGTTGACGTAGTATTGCCATCCAGCATCCTCTATAAACCGCAAATTGATTTTAATATCGACCATCAATCAAATGATATCAAGGCTATTTACCGCCAATTCTGTTCAAGAAGCGATCCTCATGACCCCACATAGTACCGGGACGAACGATGGTAGCATCAGGAATGACTTCACGAACTGCCTTCTCACCCAAAGCCTAATTCGCCAAAAGTTGAGTTGTGTGTCTAGTGGCTATAAGCAACCTGCCGACTTACCTTTGAGCGGAGGAACTTGGATGAAGAGTCTTCAGAAGCATTCAAAGCAGACATTTGGACAAAACGAGCAACGCCGTTCTCGGCACAGGCTTCAGCCAACAGACGAGAACCATCAACATGAACATCGTTGAAAGTAAAGTTCCTGCAGGGGGAGACAATTAGTCTCTTGTTTTGATTCAGGACATGAGGCTCTTCTTACTTTGTTTCGTAATCACGACCGACCAAGTTGTAGACGATATCAGAATGACGAACACATTCATCAATTTGTTGCTTATTTCTCAAGTCAAATTCCAAGGGGATGATTTGACCCAAATCGCCAGTGACCTTGAGATGTCTGGCTTCATCTGCATCACGGTAAGCAACAACGACTTGTGTGCCTTGCTTGGCTATGGTGTGCTGGAATGTTAGATCATGATTTGGAAGCATTCATGTGAGTAGTATAGCTTTACCGAGCTTGTTGACAACGTAGCGACCCAAGAAGCCAGTACAGCCAAAGACGGTGGCAATGTGGCCGTTGGTGGAGGATCTAGTGTGGAGCATGTGTATCAGTGTGCTGTCAATGTGTCAAGAGGAATTGATGCAGTCGTACCTTCCACCCAAACCATACTTGATCATGGGTTCGCCAGTCTTCTTTCTCAAAGTCAAATCGTGCATGGAGCGCTATAAATGGATGGATGAGTACGTTTTGCTGACGACGATGCATGTTGGTCTCTATAGTTACGACTTGGGTAGCGGTGGCGACTTTGGCAACGATGTTGGTACGTCCAACCTCTACAAAAAATTTGATAGATTGAGCCATCTCGAGTTATGTCTGATGTGTGTATTGTCTAGTCATTTACGTTTCAAAGCAACTGTGGAGAGCATATTTGTTGTAATTTTTGAACCAAAAACAATGTTTTGTAGAGTGGGTGTATATATAAAGATGAGGAGAGGGGGGGTTTCGTTATTTAATGGAAGTTGCTTTCTAGTTTAAATAAAAAAAGAGTAAACAGACCACTGTTCAAATGTAATCAAGTAACTAGAAAAAAACTCCCCGCTTTTTTTTGTTTTAATCTGTGTGTAGAGGGTAACAAGGGCACTATTGTTCAGCTTGGAAAAAGCTGACGTCGTCGTTGTGAACCCCCTCATCCATTCAGTGGGGTCATCGCCTTGTCAAATGAGTGGGTGTAATCATTTGACGGAGCTGCCATTAGTCGTCGGTCTCTGGTTACAGACATTGGATATTATAAAGTACTATGCCGCTAGACCTTTTGCTTTTGATATGAATCAAGGAGATGGGACATCTTGTGGTTTCTCAAACTCATATTTATTGCGCTAATCAGATCAAATAGATAATTTAATAGGGCTTTCTACATGTCTATAGTGTAAATGATGGATTATTTGGAGTTACCAGAGACCTGGCTCAATCTTCTTTGCCGGGCTCTCTCTGCAACGACTGCAACACCAGGGAAGCTGTCTCTACGGTCGTCATGCCAGTGATGCTGCTGTTCCCGAGTCTGCTGCTCAGTGTACGATGTAGGCTCGTGCTGAACAACATCCATCATATGTTGCTGCAAACGAGGGCCCTCTGTCAAACCTGCCACGCCAACCATATCGCGCTGAGTCATGTCCTCGAGAGCAACACCGTCTCCACCTTGTTCCTTGGGCGCATACCTACGCAGAGCATTCAGCTCTTCCAAAAGTGTCTCGTAGCGATAATCCACACGGATGTTGGGTACGTTTGTCTTGCTCATATCGTTGCCGTCCACACCAGGTCGAGTGTAGTGAGCACCAATCCAATGACGCTTGATTTTATCCTCCCAACCACACTGCAAAACGGAATTGCGGGCCAATTCACACATGTCTGTGGCAGAAAACTTCCAGATCTGTGCTGCTACACTGTATTCTTCGATCAATGGCTCGCGGGTAAAGTGGAACTGCAGAGGGTCATCGGTTGAGATGCTGATGTTCAAGCCTCGCTGGAAGAACTGAGGCAATGGGTTGCGTTCATAAGTCAAGAACAGTGCATTGTTGGAGAGAGGTGACATGGCAATGCCAATCTGCGCGAGGTAAAAGAGATACTGCAAGGCGGGAACCTTTCTTAGCAAGATGCCATGACTGATACCTTCAGATGTCAAAAATGCAGCAGCAAGATGGTCTGTATCGCCTGCTTCACCACAATGAGGACGAAGCACAAAGGTGTTGAAGCCTCGCTCTTCTCTCCAGTTGTTCAAAGAGGCCAAATTTGAGTAAATGTAGTATAAATAGTAGCTGTAAGGAGGGTTCGAGGGGTTGTTCCATTCTTTGGGCAACGGGAATTCGCGATATGCTCTTCTCTCCACCTTGGATTCATCGTCCACAGAATCAAAACCTACCACTCTCAGTAAAAAGATGTAGAGTTCAGGGTGAGACTGAGGATCCTTTGTCACTTCAAACAGAGGCTCAAAGAGATCTACACACATAGTGGACGGGGTTTAGGCATCAGACTGAAATGCATACATGTTTGGAATGCCTTACTTTTGATGATATCGCCAAAGTTGTCGACATGTCCTGTCGACTTGTAAATGTTGTATAGACGAGGTACTTGAACCAGCCAGCGCACATTGGGCGAGAACAGCTTGTTGTTGACGACCCATTTTGCCAACTTGTCCCATTCATCAATGGATCTACCGTACACAGAGACACGGTATTCGCACATTTGATACTTGGAGGACTCCAAATCAGACACCACCTCCTTTGTAATTTCAGCCAAGTAGCGGCCATGGATGTAATTGTCCGTCTTCATGAAAATCTCTCTCAATCTACTTTCGCCAATAGGGTTGTACTTTAGGTTGAATTTGTCAAAACGATGGAAAGAGTCCTTGTGTGCGTGCATATCCAGAGTGTCGATGCTCAGATCATACGCTGTCAAATTCAAACTTTCAAATACACCGGCCAGCGTCAAGTGTTCGTTATCACGATAAATGACAACATCCTAGTACAATACAATGCCACATGAGTACAAGTGCACTTTTGCACAGACCAACCACGCACTTACATCAGGGGATTTCTTCATTTTGGCTTTGATGAAACGCAGTAGATGCTTCTGATTCATGCAACTCGAGTGGTGCACGTGAGTATCCACCTTACGCACATTGTAGAAATCTCTGTGAGGCACACGCTTGGAGTCTGCAATTTCTTGAAACTCGTTCAGCAGAATGTACATTTGCCATTTGGAATCCAGGTAACGCAATCTTCTAAAAGCAAAGCTCTTGGCGGGGCCATCGCTAATGGCTGTCAAAATGTAGTCCAGATCGTCATAAAACTCTCTGCATTGAGGAACGTCATACGCAGCCTCTCTGTTTGCTTTGTCTATTATACACACTCTCTGTATAAGGACTCCTAGCTTGGTTGAATCGTATGCTCACTCACCTTCTTCGGATTTGAATACATGGTAGAAACCGTCAGTGCCTACGCCAAACGTGTACTATGGGCATGTTATTAGCTAACCATTACGTCAAAGAATACCATCTCCTCTCCAACTTACAGGATGTTCGCCAGGAATCTTGATGTGCTCCCTATGGAAATCGATGCCTACAGCAGCAATAGGATCAGCTTCGCGTTCTTTTTCCTTCTTCTTTCGTCGTGCCAGTTCATCTGGAGGCGGTAAAGGCCACGAGGGTGGGGGAGGGGGAGGATACACTTCCCAGTCAGCTCTGTTCTTGGGATTGTCCTCGAACCGTTGCTTGGACTTCATCATGTACTTTTCACGCAGATCCAAGCACTTTTGGAATGTGTTGTAGAGCTCTCTCAGTTCTGCCGTGATTGCCTCGTCTGTCGAATGCAGGACAGATGTTACTCATGGCGCGTCTCTTGCTTTTTCTCGTTGCAGGCTTACCTTTGTAGGCTGTCTTCATATCAGCAGGCGTATCATCCACAGCGGCAGACAAGGGTATGGCTGGTAGACGGTTGTGTGTCATCCATTCCTGCTCTTCTTCATCCAGAAAAGGCGTGTCTCCTTGAGTGCCTCCGTTCTGTGGTGGGGATTTGGCAATGTTTGCCTGTCCAAGATACTTGCTGTCATGCTTGTATTATTGCGTGTTAGTCCTGTAGGTCGCCATCCTTGTTGGCCTGCCAATACTCACATCTTGGATCGCCTTCAAGTGATGGTACTTGAAGAAGGGGGTGTCTTTGGTATCTTCGCTTCCTGTTTCTGGCATTTGGATGTGGAAAATGAGAAAGAAATGCAAAAAGAAAAGAGGGCTGTGCTTCCTTTTATTTTAGCTTGTTGTGTTGCATAATGCCATCCACCGCCAAAGTCACACAGTTTTATGCAATGGATTGGCACTAGTGCGATCAATGGGACTCTTGATGAATGCAAGTGCCCACATCGTGTGATTCCATTGAGCCATGGGGCGTGCGTATTCCATTTCATTTTGATCCAATGGCGATATGTATAGTTACTTGTGAAAGGCTTTAGCCTTATGAATCAATGGCTAGTACTCTGCAACAATAGAATTAGAGCTAGTACCTACATCTGTGCTGCTGCTAATAATAGGGCTCAATGAATATTTATTATTATAGATTATTATATGGGATAAAGTTGATGCAGTTTACAGCATGTCAGTCAGTGAGAAGCTCTATTTACATGATCTGGCAATTTTGCTCAGCGTGAGTGCGCCTGGATGATTCAGCCAACCTAACGCTTTCTTCATAGTACTTTTTGGGTCCAGTCTGTGGAGGAGGATGGCTGTGTGGCTTCTGTTGCTGAAGAATCTGTTGGTTGCTCGAATTCCTCTTGATGTGCAATCTTTCCTCTGCTGGTGCGTATCTCTTGGATGCTGATCTCTTGTACCACTCTTGTGCTTTTGCTTGATCTGGATAGACACCAATGCCATACTCATAAAACGTGCTGCATGTATGGCAAGGCATTGTTAGCGACACAAGGATCTCATCATCGTCAAGCGCTCTTTTGTCTCTTACCCTAGTACATAGTCTGCTATTGCATTTCCATTTTCTGTTGCTTTATGGCACCACTGGAACGCCAATAATGGCTGAGGACTCAGGTAGCCAGAAATGCCGTCCTTGTAAAAGTGGGCCAGCTCAATCATTGCGTCTTCGTTGCCATGCTCAGCCGCTCTTGCAAAGCACTTGTATGCCTCCCAGGCGTTGGGATGAAATTGCTGCTGTCCCTCCTTGTAAAATTGGCCCAGGCGAAAGGTAGCATTGGTCAACCCAAGGCTGTCTGCCTTTTTGAAATAATGCATCGCTGATGTGGGATTGGGCGTAATGTAAAAGGTGGTAATAGAGGGTTCGCTATAGGACGAGACAAGTCCGTATGAGTTGCTGAATCCATTTGATGCGATGACTACTATAGTGCGCACTTACTTTTCTAAATCAACGCTCTCGAGATCGTTTGACAATATACAGGCTAAATCATAGGCTGAGCGGGCACAGTCTGGCTTTTCTGAATCAGCTGCCTGCCTCAAGTAGATCAAACCTTGCTGAATGTCCTTTTGTTGGTGAAGCAAACCACGAAGCAAGATGTTTGCTAGTTTCTAATGATTTGCAAATGATGCAGTGTTAGACTGCTGCAACATACACTATTTATTGGCACGACATGAGTGGCACTTACGTAGAGTGATAGAATATGCTGCTTGGAGGCAGCGTATCGATAGCAATCCATGGATTTTTTGTAGTCTTTGCGCACCATCCAATACTCTGCAAGCTCGTAGTAAGCTTCCACAGACCCGTATTTGGCAGCTTGCTGGAAGCATTTGAACGCCTTGGCATGGTTCACCTTCTTGTATTGAGCACCAACAAAGATGCCGATTGCTTTGCTGTCGCCACAATGACGAAGCCATTGACCCTTGGTGTAGAGAGCAGCCGCATGATTGGATTTGGCCAGTTTATCCACCCAGTATTCAGCTTCTTCTTGTAGGCGATCACGAGTAGCTACCACGCTAGGTTCCTTGCTACCAACGTAGAGCGACACCAACTGCATCAGATATTTAGCATAGGTGAATTGAATGTTGCGGTCATTGGTCTTGGTGGCCATACGACGGTACGTTTTTATCGATTCCTTGTCATGCACCAAACTAGCAGAGGCCATGGAAACTCTTGAATCGGCTCGCTTGTTGTAGGAGCTCACAGACATTAATGCCTGTTGCTGCTGGCTATTCTGCATTGCTTGTCGGGATAGTTGCTCATCTTGGGGCTGCTGTTGATGATGCACTGGAGCAGGAATGGAGCTGTTGGAAATCTCTGGTGTCATCAGTGCCTGGTTCAATTCAGAGAGCTTTTGAACATCGCCGTACAACGACAGCCTGTTTGATGGAGCATCTTGCTGATGTGGAGTGCTTTCGCCTGTTTGGCAACCATTCTCCAAAGAGGGTCGAGGCGCACCATAGCTATAGCCATCCGTGGGTGTTGCGTACAAGGAGCTGATACCATTGACAGTATCGAATTTCTGCAGCGTAGGCTCTGAAGGCTGCTGTGTGGCAGTCTGATGAAGGATGGCATTGGCTTGTCTCGGTGTTTGGAAATCAAAATCAAGCGGTGGGTCAGGCAAATCAATGGACTGGCTCGAGTTGCGAGAAGACGTAGGAGAGCTTCTTCCGCTGGCCAAACTAGGTGGCTGTAGAGAAATCTGTGAAACAGGTCTTTCGCTGTGATCAGGAGTAGATTCCAAGGGGTAATTGGTAATAAACTGATCCTCCTCGTCCACTTCTTCCACTGGTGTCATTGTCTTATAATTGAGATTGAGCTCCTCGTAGTACTGCTTCAAAACCTCTCTATTGGATAATGTCGGTGATGGCATCTGCGTTTTCAATGCATAGACTCCTCCATATTCAACATCATCGTCGCTTGTGTCATGTTCTTGGTCATCCTCAGCCGACGTGTTGCTTTGTTGATTCAGCATTTGGAACAGCTGTTGAGCGGAGACTCGAGTGTTGTTTTTGAAACTTTCACTCATGATGGCGGTCATATTGGTGGGCAGTTCCTTGGAGGAGATGCGATCAGGGATTTTGGGCAAGGGGCGAGTCTTTCGGATAGAGTCGACGTATTGGATATGGCTGAATTCTGACGAGGTGGACTCTGTTCTGGCGAGATCTGGCGCATTCAGTGTGGGTGGCAAGTCTGTGAAATCTTCATCTTGGTCTTCTTCTTCTTCGTCGTCGCCATCATTGTCAAATACTTCGTCATCTTCTACTAGTAAAAGGTGTTGAATCTGATTGACAATGGTCTTTTCGTCGTGCACAATGCTGTCCATTCTCTCTAATGGCTTTGTCTGATACTGGTGGATGTTGGTTCTATCAATCATTTTTTGATGTGGAAAGAAAAAAAAAAGAAAAGAGTTATAAATCAACAATAGACGCACAATTTAAGCTTTATGTAGTATGTATGTGGACATGTCTTCTTTTTTGAACAATCACAAACAAACAGATCTTGCTGATGAAATATTCCTTTTCCAGGCAACGTAAACAATCCTAAAAAGGGAATATTATGCTCCTTGTTGCAAACTTAGTAAACAATAGCGATCCTTGATTTCCGTGCCTTGTGCTGCAATGCTAAGCTTTGTAACAATTTATAACACCACCTGATGATGATGACAATTAGCATGCAACTTTTTTTCTTGGAAAAAAATGGTGTTGTATTAATTTTATTTCATGGGTATTCAGGAGTAGACATGTCTCGACATTGTAACTAAATTCCTGATATTATTATGGGTTTCTTCATTAAAGACGGCTCAGTCTTTTTGTATCACTTACAAAAAGCTGTAAAGCTACCGTGTAGCATGTAAATCACACTTTTGTATGTGCCCATGATTCATGCCATGTCTACCAGTTTTGCAAGAAGCAATTCATTTCATCGTATTTAGCCATCATTGATGCCAGTATTTTGTATGGCTGGGTACCTGCTCATCATCATTGGCTGCGGGATATGAAATTTGTTTTTCGCAGTGGGATTTCTGCGCTCAAATCCGACTTGATTTCACATCTCCTGAACGTTTTTGGAAAATTCGACTATATAAGTCGTGCTTATCACACCTTATTTTCTAATGCATTCATGGGTAGCCAGCCAAGGCGCATCGAATGATGCTAATTTCATGTAAGCTTTAGTTTAAAAAGCATGAGCAATCTAAAGAAAACCAAAAATAGGGTTTGTGCCAAAATGTAGAGATTTCACATACAAAGGTCTCAAAGAAGCAACTTTTTGCGATGGGCTGAACCTCTAGGACCAATTTGATGTAATATATGTCATAGGAGAAAACGCCGTTTTCAAGGTGAAAAATGCCATCAATTGATTTTCAAGAATTTTCCCTTACTAGTACTCATGAAAAATGAAGAAATTTCGTCGATCTGGCATGACCCAAAAAAAATTAAGGTACAGTAATAGGAAGTAACTGCAAGTCAAAAGCAATCATTTGGCACCATTCCGAGCACCTAGAACAGCCTACAAGAGGAATTACGAGGGCTGGAAATTAGCCAAATTTTGCTGTATTTTGGTGTATACGTGGTGATCAAGAGGTTGTTTGGGTTTAGAGTATTAGGTGATAAGATCAAGTTAGATGCAAGCAAGAATATCTGATGCAAAGCTTGAGCTGTAACTGGGTTTGATGGACTTTGGGACGCTAAAATCCCTCCAAATGTCGAGTTTTGCACATAAAGGACTCGATTTGGCGCAATTTCTCAAGATAATCTTTACTTTAACACACCAACACTCACAAGCTCCAATGAATACTGATTAACCAAGCATATATGTCTTATTTTATTGATAGAACTCTTTATTTCCAGTCAGCAAATACCATGAATCAAGTGGTAATCTTTGATTTCAAAGCCTCGTAAAGCGCTAAACTTGACAGCAACTTGGCATCTGGTGATGCTTTCCACGCATCTTCCATAGAAACCAGCTTCAAAGTGATGCTTTCTCCTTGGTCTCGCAGGCCAGTCAGTTTTCCTTCCAATTCATCAATTTGCGACTTCTCCAAATGCTTAATACAGACAAATAATCTCAAAAACTCGTCTACAGCAGTGTCATCTCATATCAGTAAAGCACAACGAATCCAGCCAACCCACATTACCTGATCCGCCTGCTGAGGGGTAAACACCTCTCCATTTATCTCCATACGCCATGTCTGTCATATCTACAAGCTCATCCTCTTTGATCTCGAGGCCGGTTTCTTCTTTGATTTCCTTGGCTGCTGTTCCTGCAAAATTGCCTGATCCATCCAACATGCCAGCAGGCAGCTCAGGAAAGCTGAGATGTGGAATTGGGATGCGAGGTTGCAAGGTCAGCAGAATCTTGTCCTTTTGTCCTTGTGCTTTCAAAATCATCAGCATGGAAACGGCGCCTCCTCTCTAGTGGGCACATGAGTACAAGTGATTCCATATAGGTCCATGCGACGGTCTTACCATAAACACAATCCCAGGTGCTTTCTTGCCAGTGTCCTTGAACGATACGTCTGCTTTGAACTTGACAAAACCGACTTTTTTAGATCCAAAATAATCAATGTTCTGAATATCGATCGAGTTGATATCAAATTCGTCTTTTCTCTGCTTTTGTTGCTCCTCAAATGCTTGAAGCCAGTCTTTGAAAGGTTGGAATGCCATGACTTGATTGAATTCATCGGTGCTTGAGCATCCCTTTACGGTGATGTCTTGGTTGGCAATGGTTACTGTTGGATACATGGTCTTGTATAGTCGAGAGAATGATTGGAGTGGTAATGTTAGAAATCGCATGAAGAAGTCTTGGTTTCGTGATTGCGAAATGCAAATGACTAGTAACATTTTGGTGGAGATTCAATCAGATCATGTCATGATGTCGTCGTAAAGAAAGTTTTGCCGTGATCAACAAGCTGCTATTGTAAAGACAAGGGCAAGTACATCCCAAATATGGGGCTATACATTCTCGAGAAAGGGGACATTGGTTTGACTCATGCAAGTGGCTTTAGGTGATACGGCGGGGAGCCTGCTCAAGCGACATCTGATGCATGATCCCAAGGAGTGCTGTATGATAAATCTGTTCATACAGCACTAATGTACATACCAATCTAGAATTTCCTTGCACTGAATGAATATGCGGAATGTTCTTCTCTCAAGACAGATTTGTAATCCAAATTTTCAGGTGAGACTTTTTGGCGCAAGCTGAGATCTTCTGAGCAACAAGATTTTGACATCGAAAGAGCTAGAAAAAAAGTAGACAGAACAGACCCTTTCCATTTGGTTTGGGTAGATCTCAAAAGATGCTGCTCTGATTTGCTCTAGGTCTATCGATTATATTTCCACCACAATCATGCGATCGTCATTGCGTTTCTAGAGTTTCCTATCCTGAGCACATTTTGATTTATAAGCTGTAGCTTCGTCTTTTTAATTTTGCATATTTCATCATGTTTAGAGCAGCTTTTTTTTTCCAGCTTGCTGAATAATTGAATGCATTGCACGTTGAACCTCAGATGTCTCGGTTTTTTTTGCCATCAAGAAGGTATATAAACCTTGGGGGTTTTCTCAATTCATCCCATTTTTTAGTTTAGATTTAATCAATCAATTATATACACTACAATGGTCGCCAACAAGCAAGTTATTTTCACCAAGATCCCCTCCACTTTCCCTGTTGCCGGAGAGCACATGCAGGTCAAGGAATCCACCATTGACTTGGATGCCGAGCTTCCCAAGGGCGATTTCATCTTGAAGACGCTTGAAATCTCTGTCGATCCCTACATGAGAGGCCGTATGCGCGATGCTTCTATTGAATCTTATGCTCCTGCTTTCGCTCTCAATGAACCCATGACTGGTGACACCATGTCCGTGGTTGTCAAATCCAACAACCCCGATTACAAGGTCGATGATCTCGTCTATGGCCGTACTGGACAAGGTATCTTTGCTGAATACGTTCAAGTCAATGCTCAATACGCCAAGCATGCCTATGTTGTTCGCAACGATGCCAAGAAGAACGGTCTTCCCCTTAGCCACTATGTCGGTGTCCTCGCTATGCCTGGTATGACCGCCTATTATGGTCTCCACGAAATCGGTAAGCCCAAGAAGGGTGAGACCCTCTATGTCAGTGCTGCTGCTGGTGCTGTTGGTCAATTGGTTGGTCAATTCGGCAAGGCATTGGGTCTCTACGTTGTTGGTTCAGCTGGTAGCGATGAAAAGGTCGAGTACCTCAAGTCTATTGGTTTTGACGATGCCTTCAACTACAAGAACGGTGATATCGAGGAGAATTTGAGAAAGACGTGTCCCAAGGGTATTGATGTCTACTTTGAAGGTGTTGGTGGTAAAATGCTTGATGCTGTCTTGGCTGTCGCCAACAACTTTGCCCGTATCATTGCTTGCGGTATGATCTCCCAATACAATCTCGCCAAGCCCGAGCCTTTGTATAACAGCATGTACATTGTCTCCAAGAGAATCAAGTTTGACGGTTTCATCATCATGGATCATATGGACTTTGAAGAGACTTTCCTCGAGGATGTTACCCCCATGTTGGCCAATGGTCAAGTCAAGTACAAGGAGGACATTGTCAAGGGTATCGACAACGTTCCTCAAGCACTCATTGATGTCTTGAAGGGCAAGAACTTTGGCAAGATGGTCGTTTCCGTTGCCGAATTGTAATTACGCTATTGCTATCATCTCATGCTGCCACTGGGATCCATCTGTTGATAATGTCAAATCCCTTGCTAATTCATATATTATTATAAATCAAATTCCATTGTTAATTTCCTTTCAATAAATCTATTCATTTGTAAATACAACACACACACACACATCTTGTTTCACCAACATTGCATCAATAATTGACGCTTTCGAGGGCACATGCTACTGCAACATCAACTGGATTTGAGGTTTTTTTATGGGGTTTTATTTATTTAAAAAGACAATTTATATATATATGTGATAAGAAAAAGGGAAGAATATAGTTAAAAAAAAAAGGTGTAAGCAGGTCAGATTTCTATGATTTTTTTTGGAGTGGTTGATTGAGTTGAACTTTTCTGATTTTTTTGCATGTGTTTTGTTGAAATTTTCAGGTGGGAGTATAATTCAATTATAGACGAAAATTTAAGCAGCTGTTGTAGCAGGTGTAGCGTTGGAAGCGTTAGGAGCAGCAGCACCGGAAGGACCGCTAACACTGCCTCTAGCCTTCTACAAATTCAAACAATGTCAGTTGAGAGCACGCTCACATTCACAAAGCACTACTTACACCATGGAAAGGAACCTTGTACGTATTATCAGCCTCAGCCTTGGGTGCCTCGGCGTTTCTGAAATCCTCGACAGACTTGTATTTCGATAATAATTGAGTCAATTGGTCGTTGATCTTGAGCTCTCTCTTCTTCTTATCCTTGCGATAATAGGTGTATGCCCAGAACTTTTCAAGACCGTACAAATGTCCTCTCTCGTAATCAGCTAATGTTAATTCCTCGAAATCTTCAAAGAGCTCCTTGCGATAACGCTTCTCAAGACCGTAAGAGTAGAAACGGAAGAGACATTCCAAACCATATCTATAAATGGAAACGCAATAAGCATCTTGAACCTTAAATTTGATCCGATTACTATTGATTTACCTGTAGTTTTGATTGGCATCCTCAACTGCTAATCTCTTGAACTCGTTGTACATGCGCTTGTTGAAGTGATCACGCAAGAAGTGAGACCAGAAACGGAACAGTGTGTTCATCTCTTGAGAATGACCAACACCCAGCTGCTTGCGCTCTCTCAAAGCCTTGGCGTGGTACTTGTAGTATTTGTGTTGAACGAAACCCTTCTCACGTAATAACTCGTGGCTGGGATGTTGGAAGTTGCCGAAAGAGTGGGCCATATCCATGGATCTGGAGAGCATGCCTTCAGCAGCAGGAGACTTGCCATAGCTAGTGGACAGCAAGTCGTTGGGGTTGTAGTGGTAGGCTTGATCACTCAAAACCCAACCAACATGGCCTTGATCGTTGGTCTTGGTGGGAGTAGTGCCAAAGAAGGCAGAGCTGGGAAGAGATTCGGGACGAACAGCGTAGAAACGAGGGGTGGTCTTTTCGTTCTTCTTGATGGGCTTGGCTGTGATGGTGGTGCTGGAGAATTGAGCGCCAACTTGTTCGCCGTGGTTATGTTCACGATGCTTCAATTGCTCGAATTGATCCTTGCCAACAGATCCAACCTTGGTGATGTTTTGCTTGGCTCCACCGAGACCAGACTCGTACTGATAGAGGCCTTCGTTGATCATTTCAGAGATGTCTTCATTGATCTTTGCACGGTTGTAGTTGGTATGGCTGCGATCAGTCTTGCGTTGAGTGACAATCATGATGCGAGCAACTGTCTCATCATCCATTTCAAGGTCATCGTCATCCTCATCTTCTTCGTCAGAGAGGTAGTACTTCTTGACAGTATCGTTGCGGCGGCCATCAATGAAATCATCATCCTCGTCGAAATCAAACAAATCGTCTTCTTCCTTTTGCTGAGGTTTGGCTACAGACTTGCGACGTTCAGCCAGCTTGGGCACAACGGCAGGCAATAATGTGGTGCCGGCCAAAGAGGCCAATGTGGGTTGAGGGTTAGCGGGGGCGTTTTGCTTGGCAACCTCAGCGGCGGTGGTGGTTGACTTGGGAATAGTGGGATTGACAGGCGTAGGACCGGGAATAACAGCGGGCATGAGCCAGGTCTCCCAGCCTTCTCTCTTGCGCAACTTTTCGCCCTTCACTTCGAGAATCTGGCTGTTGTCCAAAGCTTCACGGATCAAATCGAGATCAGTGGTCAAACCCTTGACACGGTTGAAATTGGCAATGAAACTCAAATCAACAAAACCGTTCGAATCCATCTGTTGACGCAAGAACACATCCTTACACAAGTTGTCAACGCTAAAGTAGTATTCACTGTGTTGAAAATAAAAAAATTCGAGTTGAGTAAAAAAAATAAAAAAAAAGTAGAGAAAAATTTTTTACTACTAGTTGGCTTCGATGATCCCTCCTTCAATGGATCGCCAGCAGCAGTGCTACTTACATTTGTTGCATGATGTACATCTTGAGTGTATCGGCATCCACATTGACGAAGGCTGGGACCTTGCGTTGGCCATTGCGATAGGTGTTCTTGGGGCGAGTGGAACGAGCCTTTGGCTTCTTTTCATCCTCCTTGACAGGCTTGCTCTCCTTGTTGTCCTTGCTGGCTGAGGCAGTGGTGTTGCTGGAAGCGTTGCTGGTGGCTTCCTTTGACTTGGATCCTCTGCGTGCGGTGGTGGGCTTTTTGCTGGAGCGAACCTCGCCATTGGCACGACGGTTGCCTCTGCGAGGTGATGAGCGAGAAGCAGATGATGAAGCATGAACAATGGTGGGCGTGAAAGGCTTCCATTGTCCCTTGCTCTTGACTTTGGGTGTAACAAACTTGTCATTCTCGTCGACATTGCTGGTCTCTGCGGCGGCATCCTTGGGAGCTGGCCAGTCTAATGGGCGTACATGTCCAGATGTTTGATAAGAGATGTCAAAGTGGATCGAAGCATCGACGTCTTACCTGCAGCAACTTCGCTAATCTCGGAAGATATTTTCTCGGTTGCTTCAACTTTCCAAGCACTCTTCTCAGGAATAGGAGCAGGAATTGATTGCTTTTGTTGTTCTTCGGTGGAAGGTTGCTCTTCCTTTGAAACTGGTTTATCTTTGTTGTTTTCCATAACCTACTTTTTGTTTATAGTCTAAATCAAAGAGGAGAAATAATTGTAAGTATGAAAAGGAATCTTATAGAACGTTGGATGTATAGATAGTTTACTTGTTGAAAAGGAGTTTATAAAAGGAAAGGTAATACAAATATCTCTTACCACGTCAAAGATATGTCTTTTTTTCAATGAAGAAAAAAAAAAAAAAAAAAAAAGGAATCCATGTAAATGGTGGCTTGTTATGAACCAAAAAAAAGTTTCAGTTTTTTTCTTTTTTGGCCATATAATGTTGAGTAAGAGATCATGGAATCAATGCCGTATTATGCAAACTGGCATCATTAGCTTGTCCATTGCATTTTTTGCAATGTATTTTGGACGATTCTCTAATAATGTCGAGTACATCTAAAGATCAAGATGAGTTGAGTTTATGCCACATTTTTGACATTTGACAAATTCTCTGGATCCCATTGGGCAATAGATCACTTGCATCTCCCAAAGTGTGTGTGTATACCTGGAGAAGCGTGGTGCCCAAGTATACGGGGGTGATATTAAATCATTGCTGGAAACACCCACGTCAAACTTATTTCATTTTGTCCAATTAACATCTACTCATTGTGGTGCATACCTTTACTTTTATACTTCATGAATTTCCTTGTATCGATGACTCATATACGTAAAAGCTTGTCTCAGCCATTGTTCTCTTAACGGGCTTCAAATGTCAATACAATCATCATTGACGTTATTGACATGTTACTCTTATGATGTCAGTTCAGGTTGGATGTTTAAAGTTGGGTTGCATTGTCGAAATTGTCGGTCTAAATCATGTACCAAGCTTTTCCGTCTTTTAATTTAATGCTTCTGGGGCTTATATCAACACATGACAAACCTAGTAATAGGATCATATTGCGCAATGTCTGTTTGATCCGTCCAACAACTGGGATCCGATCATATTGACTTGAATTACTGGCAAGATCATTCTAATTAATCAACATTGCCATGAGCTATTATGATTTCATGAAGGTCGCAGGTATGCAAGATGTTACCATTGCTTTAAGTTTATATACGACTTGGATGGGTAAAATGGCAGGTTTGCTCATTTCGATTCAATCATATGTATATACTTGGGAAAATCGGGCTGGTTTGTCTTGTCCCGGAAGAACGTTTGGTGTGATTTACAGCAATATCGAATGAATTTGGCACAGAAAGTCTATAGCAAAACATCTCATTAAAGCTGTCGTCTGAACCGAAGAAACGTGCCCAATAACTAGGAGAGACCCTTAGCATGTATACTCATATGTCATATTTCAAGATGCAGCAGCATGCAATTGGCACCCATAGGGTGGCATCGGCAGATATTGAGCGTAGCGAAAGCAATTAGACGTCTATAGTGTCTTTTACTATACAAAAGATGGTTGTTAGGGCAAAACGCAGCCAGGGCTGGGATTGAATTTTAGAGGCTGCTCCAACTGGTTCTCCAGATCGTTCATCTGGACATCCGAAACCCTTTCAGGGGCAATTACACAATATTTTTATACTCGAACAGCAGGTATTTCTTTACTCTTTTAAATGTAAAATTGAACGAAGAATCCAATGGTGTTAGTTTCAAAGCGATTTTTTTAGTCTGTGGGGAGTAATTGTGGAAAATAGCAAAACACGTTTTCGGAGAAAAGGTCTACAAACACTATAATAAAATGATCTGAAGACACTTTTACATACTCCTATGCTTCTCTACGATTGTTTTGAGCATAGGAACACCTTAGTAGAAAATTTCATTTTCGAGGTGAAAACCTCTATCATTCAAAATCATCAATTTTTCCCTTGCTAGTACAGGGCAAAATTTGCCAGAAATCGATCATCAACTCGATCCCCAAGAAATTGCTGAAAAATGATCCATACCCTAATGTCAGGTCATAGAACACGATGGCGCCTATTTTGAGGCCGATATCGCACTTTGTTGGCGAGATATAAGCGATTTAAACTCTTGATTTTACAGTGGTAAACACATTTGAGGGCTGCTCACTGAACATTGCGCCTACCAACATCTGATTTGATGGTCTGTAGTTTATCATCTAGCGAAACAGTGCATTATTGAGCTCTTTGTCAATTGAAAAGTACGAACTTTCCAGAGAATTTCTGCACAGATTCACCCAAAAAGCGTGCCCAATGCCCAAAATCGATGAAAAAAACTGTTTTTGTAGCAGGTATCGAATCGATTGAATGGCATTGTGCCACTTGACGGATGAGCGAAAAGGAGAATGTCTCTCGCCCGACTCTGACATTGCTTTCCTTTACTATTAGAAACCACATACCGTCCAACAGATAGACAGAGTTGATTCAATTCATAAGATTCAACATTGCATTATTTGGGTGAGCCCGCTGGAGGCGCGAGCTGTGCACCCACCATTAGAACGAAGGTAGACTTTTTTCACCATAATTGAATGGGTAGATTGCAGCTCGTTATGAATGTAAAATAGCGTTTAAAAGATAACTATTTTCTTCTTTTGTCACGGAGCAAGATGTAGCGATTAGCAAATGAGGCGCGATGAGGGATGGTACTTGTTCTGTTATCATCTTTAGTCAGAATAGCTGCTTGCGCGTAAAAGAGAGATGTAATCTTAGATTTGTAAATCGATAATCGCTACTGGATTTACGTGATCATGGCTAAAAAGTCAAAGCTGTCCATACATTTGTTTAGCATTTTAAATAAAGTCTCAATGGCACTTTGCTTGTCTTGACAAATATCGTTGGTAATGAATGACAAATACTACCAGCTTTTTCTTTTAGTAGTGTACAACAAGTGGCCCCCTTCAATAATGTGAATGAATGGGAAAAAACCCAACAAAAAGAGCCTCAATGATTTGATTTTGTAGGGTGAGAAAAGCAAGTGTAACCTTGATTAACGTTTTACAAATAAGGAACCTTCCGTGATGGTTACTACAGAATCATCTAATTTAGAACAAGTTGCTTCGTGTTTTGCAAAGTGCTGTTGCTAGACTGTAGATGACAATATAGTGCAAGAGGACATTCACTAGCTTGAAATGTCCCTTATTGAGCATGGAGGTTTGAAAGAGAAAATTTGTCAGATACCAATGAGCATGTGCTTTGTTTTGAGACGTTATTATCTGTAGATGATCAATGCATCATCATGTATACATGCGAGCTTATACATTATAAAACGTACGATATAAAATGCAAGGTTTTGTACATGGTATTGCCGTATAGATATTTCATTGATGTAGTTATAGTATATATAGGGGAGGTGGGATTTTTGGAGATAAGCTTATATGATTGGATTTGCACTATTAATCCTACTATGGTATTTGCTACTGCAATTCATAAGCAATGTAGTCATTAATACATTATTTTACACTATTCATATTGTTCATTTACTATTTATCGCTTAACATTGTCTTGACGCTTGCTGGTATTGTTGACAAGTGTGTTACTGTTCCAATATCTGCTGTTGTCTGGCTGTTGTTGGGCTGGCAAGTTGTAAGGATACAATGAACTTGCATTTGGCGATGTGTTGGAATTTGCTGAAGTAGTACTGTACGATGGGTAGGCCATTGGGTTGTAGCTTGATGGCATTTGCTGTTGATGTTCAGAGTTAGCAGCACCTGGCGCACTGTTCAGAATCAAAGGTGGATTAGCAGCGACCATGCTGCCGAAACTCTATTATCCACAAATGTTATATTTCCATCATGAGAACTCACATGCATCATAGTACCTTTCTGTCATCAGTATAAGTATCATTAGTATCTAAAGATTGGTTTGGTCGGTAATAATTGCTGTTTGTCTACATATTCAAATGAAGATATGTTTAATACAGAACCCTTTAATACAATGATAAACAAAATAGAGAGGCATTCAGTGTATGTGTATGTGTGTTTGTTGGTATTTGGGCGGAAAAGTGTGTGTGAATGTATATATATGATGAAAATAACAATGTTATAATGAAAGCCAAGGTGTAACGTTTCTCCAAACCACAAGTGATATTGTTTTGTTTGGGCACTCGATAATATCTCCACACTCGGCCCAATGTTACTCTTACTCAATGAACATCCACTCTAATACCAATCTATCTACCTAATAAAAGTGATTGTGGGTGGTACTAACCGTAGGTGGGGATGTAGGTGCATTGTTGGTTGTCATGACAGATCGAGATTGCTGCTGTGCTTGCTGGTGGTGATGATCCATGGAGGATGAAGAGGTTGATTCGATTGGATCAGGAGCATTCAAACAAGACTGAATCAAGTTTTTTCCTTCAGGCTTTGTGACAAGAGGTTGCAGTTTAGGTGTAGTAAATGTGTATACGAGGCCAGTTTCAGACACAACCAACAGCAAGACCTGAGTGCCTGTCAGTGTACTCAATTCATAAGCCTAATAATTATTGTTAGTAGGGGTTTTCTTGTTTGCACACTCACGCTCACCTTCTTCATGATGCCTGCTTTTCTCTTGGAGAACGTTATATGTCTTCTCGATTTATCATTGATATATTCAATCTTGATTTTTCTTCTTCCGGATCGTTTGTCAGGCATACCGCTACCATCAGAATCGTCTTCTTCACCACCACCGCTACCAGGAGGAGCATGGGAGATGGAATTACCATCAACCATTGATGGCTGCAACATGTATTGCTGTGGTGGATTGGGCTGATAATAATTGGATGATTGCATATATGAAATTTCTTGATTTGGTTTTTTAGATAAAAGAGGAAAGGTAAAAGAAAGTAGTGATTGTGAGAAATATGAGAAAGAAGAGGGAGAAAGAGCGAGGGCGAGGGAGGGAGGATATACAGGAAAAAAAAAAGAGATAAAGAAAAAAGAGAAAAAAAACTGATGTGATACATAAGCTTATATTAAGAAATTACCATCCTTTTTATTTGCATGACGCCTCTGTGTTCCCAACATCCTTTGGGTGAGAATAAATGACATAACGCTGTATTATTTATCAAAGAAGAACGCCATAACAGCACTTGTTGTTGTTGCTGCGAAAGCATATTCACTACCGTTGCCATGACAACGAGATGTTGACATGTACATCTGTAGATGTTGATGATGTGCAAAAAGAGATACGGCACTATGGAGTTGACTTATCGCTTTCTACCCTTTAGTGGTATTGTCATACAGCTCTTATTGTTTATATATTATCTTTGTAACATGAAATCTAACATCATTATTACTCAAAACATACAAGACGAATGATACAATGCGCTAAATTATCATTCAACAAACGTCGCTAATGATTTACATCTTTCAGGTCGATGATGATTTGACCAATCACAAGTCGAGGCTCTTAATCTTGTCTCTCAAAAGATAAAGAGAGCTGGGGAGAGGGGCATGATCTCTGTTTGCATCTTCTCATAAAGTCAAGCAAAGCATGAAAAAAATGGGAAAAAAAAGTTTAATTTTCCCCACAAAAGAAGGCCCTTTAAATAGGTATCACACTGATGGTGGATCTGTCAAAATCTTGCTTGATTCAACCGTTTATTTTGGGTTGTTGTGATTCTTTTTTCGTATAAACCTTATTCAATTCAGGAAAGGGCTTGATTGTTTCATCTACCGCATATCTTTAAGGCAAATCCTATAAAGACAATGACCCGTGTCTCTTTTATACAATCACTGTGAGACAAAGAATAATAGTGAGAATTAGATACTGAAAGGCTTGTTATGGCGAAACTGATCAATGGCATTTTTTTTTTTTCATCAGGAACAGGATGATCTTGGGCGGATAGCTGAGCATCTGCCGGCAAGTATCCTCTGCGTGCCTTTCTTTGAGCTATCTGGCTTCAGTCGTTCATCTAGTACAAACAAACCAGGAAGAAAGCATCTGCACGTAAAGTTTAAAAGAATCATATATTATGCAAAAGACAACTACTGAAAACATCTAGTGATGATTCCAAACACGACTCGCCACACGCAAGGTTACATGGACACTGTGAAAGACTGTATTTTGTTTCACGTGTGTGCAAATTTTGTATTCTTTATTCTTTTCTTCTCAACTCGCACACACACACACACAACACGATACCAACCATGTGGGATACAATACCTCTAGAGATTTACCTGCGTATAGTTTCTTTCATTGACGAGCCCAAGCAAATCAAACAATGTCGCATGGTCTGCAAATATTGGAATCATCCTGATTTGAAGTACATCCAGCAGCTGTCGCAGATAGTGATAAACAACAAGGGTAGCGCCTCAGCACTCTACGAATTTATGAAGAGGCACCCTACCAAAGGACGATTTGTCAGAAAGATTATACTAGTAGATAGTTTCCAATGCAATCGTACCTTCCTGAACTTGATGGATCTTGTTTTCACGCCACGCTTCGAGGCTTTCCAAGGCGAGTTGGCTTGCAACGAAGATCACTTTTACTATAAAATCAGCAACATCATCAAAGCTTCACCCAACAAAACCTGGAATCTCAAAGTGATTCTGGGGAACCAGCACTTTAGCTATTTGTATTTCAAAACATTACTACTACTCAAAGACTCACTTGAAGATATCACGCTCAATTTTTACAATTATGAACAAGAGGCTCCTCTGGACAAGGAAAGAATCGCAAGGCACATGGATCAGTTTGCACGACTAAAGAAACTATCGCTAATGGGAAGATTCACTATCAAAGAACTAGGTGGTATTTTGCAAGCATGCTCCTATCTGGAGGAATTGTACCTGGAAACTGAGGGCCTTGGTCACTTCCACTTTGATCCCTTCTCTTCAGATTATGCGGATCTAAAAAGAATGGCCAATTTGAGAACGCTAAAGATTGGGAGATATGCGCCTGCTTCTGTCATGGAATACTTGATGTTCGTTTATCCAAACGTGGAGACTGTCGAGATTGATGGTCGGTGGCATTATCCTCACTTCAACGAGCTTATCTTTACGACACTTAAGGCCATCAAGAAGGTACCAACATACAAGTTCAAGTACATGCTGGATGATGCCATCACGCCGCTAGACAATATTGTAGATTATATCAAAGCAGATAGGAACGATGTATCTGTTGAGCATTTCATCAATTTTATTGATGCTGAAGAAATCATCATCACCTCCAGCTTGGAATAAACATTTGCTTGAATCCTGAAAGTCAACTGCCCAATCAAATGGTTGACCCGCATGGACTGTTGTGTAGTGACCATATATATTTAAGCATTGTCTGCTCTTTAGCTTACACTTCTCTTTCTTTCCTGTGCAAATACCAAGCTAAATGTCTGATAAACCACAAAAGAAGAACAAGCTCATGTTCAAGGGCGACAAAGAGCAAAAGTAAGGCATATAGTTACATGGCGAATGCCCCTTTTCTTTGCTGATGCATTTGGCTGTAGAAAGAAGAAGAGAAAGCATCGTTCAGACGAAAAGGAAGAGAGGGAACATGGCGAAACACCAGACCAAGGTATGCTGCAGAGATAGCACAGTAGAGCATGATCAGTGGATTGACTATTGGACGGTTAGTTTGGGTCAGAGCAGACAATCTGGAGGACTTGGTAGGGCCATTGTTCATCACCCATCCAAGCGACCCGCCTGTGTGTCTCACCGTGGATGAGGATGATCACTTTATGGCATATCCTCTGCCTGATCTCTCAGAGACGGCACCTGAGCCCACCATCATGCAGCAAGTGTTTGTTGGCTCGCGTATCACAGGCTCGACAAATGCATTTACATTCAAGTCTGCCAACAGCAAATACCTTAGCAGCGATAAATTCGGCGTAGTGGCATGCGACAGCGAGGCTATCGGTGGCCAAGAAGAGTGGAAGCCTACAGTGACAGAGTCTGGCATCGCATTCGAAAGCGTCCACGGCAAATTTTTGATGGTAGATGAAATTGCAGGCGGTGGTGTTCGTATTCGTGCAGATGCTGAAGATGTCGGATTTTGCGAATCGTTCAGAGTGTATTGTCAATCAAGATTCAAGTACAAGCCAAAGTCGAAAAAGCAGAAATCGGATGGCACTGGCTCGGAAGTGGATAATGTGTAAGTGTTTGGCTTGACAGGCGTAGACGTGGATCTAACATGTACATGATGCAGTAAAAAATATCAGTCTTGGGGAGGAGGCAAAGTGCATCAAACAAGCGCAGATAAACGCGAATTGAAGAAGGCAAGAACGGATGGCCGTCTGGCAGAGGCTTTATTAGACAGAAGAGAAAAGATGAAGGCAGATCGTTATTGTAAATAAGTAGAGACCTTGCTGTAGAGTTGATGTGAATGATGGGTTTGCGCTTCTTTCAGCGCCAATAAAGCAGAGATGGTGGATGTGTTGATCTTGTTACTATCAATCATCTTTTGAATGGCGGCGTATTCATGAATGTGCTTCTTGGGCTTGTGCTTGTCGTTGCAGAGATCCAGGATGTTGGGGCGTCCAAGGGCAATATAGTAGCATATGACATTGAGAAACTGCACAGGCAGAATGTCTCTGGGGCAGCTATTGTTGGGATAGAGAACATCAATAGCATTGATTGTGCTGAGCAGGGCCCCTCCAGTACCCATATCTATGTTCTGCCGTCTGAAGCCGCTCTTGACAGGCGAAATCATCATCTGCGTTGCTACCAACCGAAGTTCATTGAGTGCATCATGTGCATTGTCAGGTACCTTCCATAGATAGGTGTAGGTCTGCAGTAGCTCTTTTGTGTGTTTAAAGACCTTTCTGCATTGTGGCAGTTGCACTTGCTGCTGCTGGTCGCCTTGATTTGCAGCCTTCTTCGTGCCATGATTGGGTCCAAAGCGTGGATCTACTCTAACTTGGTCAGCTACGATTTGATAGGCAGTCAAGTAGCCACTATTGCGCATTGACGATGGCTGGTTCTTTAAGAAGCTGCCGTCTTGAAACGTCGTGGCCATATAAGCCAATGCCTGCGCAATGAGCTCGTTCAGGTTGTATTTGACACCAAGCGCCATGTGAGCGACCGGCAAACGATGCGATCCTACAGAGTGGGCAAGAGGGCTGTCATAAAAGTACTGCTTCATTGCATTGTCAATACCATGACACATGATCTGACGGTCAAAGAAGCCCATGTACTCGGCATACATGTCTGTGTCTCCAAGGTAGTCTTGCCAAGCGCTTTCGTGGATGGGATTTGGCAGTTTGGATATCTTGGGGATCAGCAATGAATCCATGCCATAAACGACATGCTTGTACACCTTGCTGAGCTGTTTATCAGGGACTATATTGGATTAACAGTGTTAGTATAAGCTTCCATCAGAAAAAGCACATGGTAGATACTTTGCTCTTGATTTTATGCAAGTTCAAGATTAAATAAAACAAGACGTTTATCTGATCTTTATACTCCATCTGATAAGCATGTCCATCCTCGATGATAGATCTCACTATAATGTGGTTTCTGCGTGGATCGTCCAAGATTGTCATGATTTTTTCTATATTGTTTGCTTCTTTATTTCAGTCTTTTACGTTAAGAAGAAGGAAAAAACATGGTAGAACAAGGAAATTATGAGGCTATTCAAGACATGACGAAATTAGTCCTCGGTGTATATATTAGATTCAGTTTGCTTCTGTTGTCGTTAGTGGTGTTGGATTTGAGTTTGCGGAGAGTGGTGCTTCAGATGCAGCAGTGTCCACCACAGAGGGTTCAGCGGTGGCAGGAGGAGGAGGAGGGACAGGGGACGAGGATGTTGTGGGTGCTGCTGATGGCAACTGTATGGATGGGGAGTTTGGTAGTGCTGATGATGAGGGTGTTGGTGTAGCTACTGTTGCAGGCGCAGCTGCTGATGCTGTAGCAGGATCTTTGAAGGCCTTGATCCACCCGCTTTCCACAAAGAAATCGTAGATGCGACTGGTCTTGTTCACGTCAATCTTGATCAATGAGCGGCATTGTCTTCGTTTCATGTATCCAAGTCTAGCATACTCTTTCAGGATGGTGTCTTTGATAACCAAGTAGGGTCTGGGCATGATGCGCAGAGTTGAACACAGCACTTGCTCTTCTTCTGTCAGCAAATGCACGCCGTCAGCGTCTCTGATGTTCAGTGGGTTGGCAGGCTTTCGGCCGCCCGATGGAGCAGCTGCTGCGATGGCTGATGTGGGTGTTGACGCGGAATGTGTGGGTCTGTCTCTGTAGTAGTTGGCACCGTTGGATGTTGCGAGTGATGCCATTTGCTGGCGGTATGTGTTTCTCTGTGCTGATCCACTGGGTCCAGTTCTCTCGCTCGACAATGACACAAATGTCTTTAGTTGGGCTAATCGGTTCTGCTTTTCGCGCTCGTATTGCTCTCCCTGTCTAATGGTGGTGAGGCCAGCCTGTCTCCACTCTTGCAATGTTGCGATCCTGTCCCTCAACTGCTGCTCTTTGACCAACCCCTTGACAAACATGTCGTAGTCTGCCTCAGTCTGCAGCCTGCAAAACACCCGAGTTTTGTTGTATATTTCGCGCTCTTCCTTTTGCCTCTTTCGTTCAATAGCCTGCATGCGCTTAAAGTCCAACCATCTTCTCTCGAAGATGAGGTTTTTGCGCTCCATTCGGCGATCCAGTCGCGAGTTGTAGATATCCAGCACCATGACCTTGAGATCCACCTCCTCCTCTGTGTCGTCGTCGTTGAAGACCATGTCCTTTACAAACTGTTCAGCGTCGTTTTCGTATTCTGTCTCGAATTCAAAACGACGTGGCATGTAACCTTGGATTTCGTGGAAAGAGGGGCCGCTGGTGATGGGTTTTGCATTGTTGGGTTGAGACGACATTGGCTTGCGAGGTGTCATACCACGGGATTGCTGCAATCGCTGACGTTTGCGTTCACGACACTCCACTTCGCTTGTCTCGAACTTGAGGTTCATCCTTGGAAGCGGCCAATTGGGACTAGACACATACACATCCAGATAGTGCTGCTCGCATTCACCCTTGCCTTTGGTGCCCACATAGTCGGCTATAGCCTGCCAATTACCGATACCCATCTTTTCTGCAGCTTCAATCAGCAAGAGTTCCTCGTCTGCGTCCCAGTCTTCACTGAATATCGGGAAATTGTGTGGTTTGACGATGCGGTAATCATGCCATGTCTTGTGCTTTACAGGCTCTGCACCACCGCAAAAGCAGGAGACACAGAGGTCAAAGTCTGGGCAGTCTTTATCAGCACAACGTATACGAACAGTGTTGGTCACGTCGTTTGAGCAAGCATCGCAGTGATATTTAGGTGGTTCTTTGTCGTCAACGCTGGATCCGCCCCCGTCTGCATTTGTAACAGCACTCAGTGTGCTTCCAGAAGGCTTTTGTCGATGTGTTATTGTCATATATAATGAGTTGTGTTATGATATATACAACGTAGAGGTTCAATCTTCTTTTTGTAGCGATTGGTCAAGATGGAAAAAATTGTATATTGGGTCTCTGTGTGCAGCAGTAGTGTCCCTATCTAATCTATACAAACACCCCAGCCCTCAGTGATCTCCTGCATGCTGGGTGAAGAATACGTCATTGAAATCCAAGTATCTAAGGTGTTGTGCTCCATAGATTCATGGTACAAGTATACCAGTATTTAGCTGATTCAATCCATTGATGCACACTTGAAATAGACCACAGTGCTGTAAAAATGGGACGCCTGTACATGGAATGACAGTGTGAGCAATTGAATTTTGACTTTTTGCATGTACATGTTGACTGAACTCGAATGCCAATGAAAAAGCATGTACCGCATAATGTATCAAGTAAATTGTATTCTGCATTATCAAGCGTAGCTTTTTGCTCGTCGCGATGTTTCATCTGTCAAGGCTATGCCTTTGTAGATCATGCCCAAAAAGTACTATCTGGAGTGAAGATGCTGCCTGCAATTTAATTACCTAGTACTACATTTGAACAATCAACTAAAATTCACCACAAGCAACTTGTACTTGTTGATATGACTCTTTTACAATGTCTTGCACTTGTGCAAATAAACACAACATGCGTACGGATAGGCAATAGATTGGTGTTGCCCTTTACTACTCAAAAGCATGCAAATCACAGTCAAATCTGGATACATTTGAGCCACGTTTTCTAGCGTTGAAAGCTGTTTTAGACCTCCAGAACAGCATCAAACGGTTGCTCTCGACTAGCAGTTGCTTAGTTACACCTCTGCTCAACTTTTTTTGGACCTGAAAAAACATCGACCCAAGTCCTCGAAGGACCTCGTTTGGACATCCCAAAACCATTCAGGGGCGATTACACAAAATTTTTATAATTGACCAGCAGGTATTTCTCTAAAGTTTTAGATGTAAAATTAAACGAAAAATACAATGGTATTAGTTTCAAAAAGATTTCTTTAGTTTGTGAAGAGTAACTGTCAAAAAATGCAAAACACGTTTTCTGGGGAAACGTCTACAAACACTATAATAAAATGATCTGAAGACACTTTTACATGCTCCAATGCGTTTCAATGGTTATTTTGAGCATAGAAACACCTTAGTAGAAAACTTCATTTTCGAGGTGAAAACCTCCATCATTCAAAATCATTGAATTTTCCCTTGCTAGTA
>JAXQGS010000030.1:0-34634 GCA_037040325.1 Mucor sp. M7501 | reverse complement strand
TGATCATCGATTTCTGGCCATTTCAGCCCTATGGTAGCAAGGGAAAAATTGATGATTTTGAATGATGGACGTTTTCAGCTCGAAAATGAAGTTTTCTATTAAGGTGTTTCTATGCTCAAAACAATCGTAGAAACGCATAGGAGCATATAAAAGTGTCTTTGGATCAATTTACTACAGTGTCTGTAGACTTTCCCTCCAAAAACGTGTTTTGCATTTTTTGGCAGTGACTCTCCACAGATTAAAGAGACCGCTTTAAAATTAGTACCATTGGATTCCTCGTTCAATTTTACATGTAAAGGGTTAAAGAAATACCTGTTGTTCGAGTATAAAAATCTTGTGTAATTGGCCCTGAAAGGGTTTGAGATGTCCAAATGCAGGATCTGGAGGATACACAGAAAGAAGAAGCTTTGAAATTCAATCCCAGCACAGGTGTGTTTTGCCCTGACAGCGACCGTTGGTATAGTAAAAGACACTGTATAGACGTCTAATTGCGTTCCTTACGCTCAATATCTACCGGCGCCACCCTGCAAGCTCCAGTTTTGTGCTGATGTATTTCAAAATCTGACATTTGAGTATACATTAAGGGCCTATCCTCGCTATTGAATTTCTTGAGTCCAGATGACAGCTTCGGTGAGATGCTTTCTGAGTCGCATCAACATGGATTGGCAAAGGTTCTTATACTTGCACGATTCAAGTCTAGTCAGATGTACTAGACATACACTTATAACTGGCAACTATACAATAAGGGCTGAATCATTTTAGTACTATCCAAAATGAACATCAACAAACATGTACTCTATACACTCTAGCCATCCGCACTGCTCCTTGTTGCCGTAGATCGCTCATTGTTGCATGGCAAGCAATACCACACTTGTTGCCGATCCAATGTAAGGGATCAGAAAAGGGATTTCTGCCTCATGTTATTAGTACAAGAGATGAGATGGATCAAGCAGAATCAAGTATAAAGGATAGATGAGCGCACGAGCCGCACTGATCGTGTCGATTGTGCAAGTGTATAGCTATATCTGTAAATGACTCTTAAAAAAAAGTGCCTGTATAGCCAAGATAAGCTGGGTAACTCAGAGGATAAAAGGGGGAGAAAGAGAGAGAGAGAGCTTACCATTTTCAGGGACCAATAAGAGGTATACCTCCATGACGAAATAAAATGGAAACATTGAGAGAGAAGGAACTCGAATTTTACATATTTCTAAATTTAGTCTCTTTTTCTCTCTCTTCTCTTCTCTCTTTCTCTTGCAAAACATTCATTGCTACAAGATGCAGCTGAATGGAGAAAACTCATCAGAGGCTTCAAGGCTGCTTCAAAATGTACAGAGCGACTACCAATCCAGAGACGATTACGATTGGAATGTGGAGATTGACGTCAAAGGCCAAGTGAACACAGGCCCAGAAGAAGAGTTTACTGGATTTTCATTCAAAAAGTTGCTCCAATACACAGGCCCAGGTAAATGAGAAATGATATGTTGTGTGTGCGTGTGCGTGTGTTTACATGTAATTAATGATGTATGGGATAGGTTGGCTCATGTAAATATCGCTACCAAGTATTATAATGCGTATATGCTTTCCGCTGTGTTGTAGTAACCGTTTGTATTCGATTTAGGGCTATTGCCTATTTGGACCCGGGAAACCTAGAATCTGATCTGCAAGCTGGATCTGTTGCTGGATACAAGTTGCTATGGCTGCTGTTTTGGTCTCATGTTGCAGGTAAGCACTCTCTCCAATGCCACTCTGCACACAAAAGAATTCGAGTCATCCACCAACACATGTGTGTCTATACATAGGTTTGGCCATTCAAATCTTATCACTGAGACTGGGCGTAGTGACACAGAGCCATCTTGCTCAACTCATCCGACGCAACTACAGCAGACCATCATCCGTAGCTATTTGGCTGTTCACTCAATGCGCCATCATCGGATCGGATATTCAGGAAATCATCGGCACAGCGATTGCGCTCAAAATTTTGTTTCGACTGGAATTGTGGGTGGGCGTCATGATCACAGCGACAGATACATTTCTCTTCATGTGGCTGCAGCAATACGGTGTGCGTAAAATTGAAGTCTTCTTCATGACCCTCATTGGCGTCATGACAGTGTGCTTTTGGCTGGAGATGTTTGCTTCAAAGCCCAGCATTGATCTGATTCTTCAAGGTATTTTGGTGCCAGAGATCCCTGCCGAGGCAACAACGCAGGCGGTAGGTATGGTGGGTGCTGTAATCATGCCGCACAATATGTTCTTGCACAGGTAAGCCCATGTATAACACAACAGGACGATTTTGCTGCACACAACACACTCATCACATTACTCGTTTAAAAAAAAAAGTGCTCTTGTGATGTCTCGTTATCTCGGTACAACGCCTACAGAGAACAAAAAGAGAGAAGCCAACTTTTACTTTGCCATTGAATCGACAGTGTCGCTGTTTGTGTCCTACTTGATCAACTTGGCTGTCGTGGTCGTCTTTGCTCAAGTGTTCTATAAGCCTGGGCAGCCCATTACGCAGCTGCCTGGCTTGTACGATGCCTCTGAAGTGCTTTCCAACACACTGGGTAAGAGCGCCAAATACTTTTGGGCATTGGGTTTACTAGCGGCTGGTCAATGCTCTACAATGACGGGTACATTAGCAGGCCAATATGTAAGTGTACATGTGCAGTGGAGAGAGAGAGACAAACATGCTTAATATATATGCGCAAACGCAGGTAGTGGAAGGGTTTCTGGGAGCCATCTTCAAGAAGCAATGGCATCGTGTTGCATTGACTCGTGCCATTGCTCTTGTGCCGAGTATGCTGGTCGCTGTATTAGCTGTGGATCGATTTGATACAATGGGCGAGTTTCTGAATGTGCTTCAAAGGTAATTTTCTTGGCAGCAGAGACGGATAGTGTTATACTGAGCTGTGTTGTATAGTTTGTGCCTTCCTACAGCTGTGATCCCCATCTTGAAACTGACAGCATCACAGCGAGTGATGACCAAGGTCTTCCAAAACTCAATGATAACCAACATTGTATGCTGGGCTATTTCATTCATTGTGATTGGATTCAATGTGCATCTCGTGATTGACTACTTGGATGAACTGCAATGGCCCTTGTATGCCATGGTGTTCTGCATCATGTACTTTTCTTTTGTTCTGTACTTGATTTACAAGCCCCTCGAGATCCCTGATACCAAGGAGATGGATCAAGTGGCAGATTCAGAACAAGACTTGTAGTAGTAAAGCAGCTTTACATATCTCTCATCATCATCATCATCATATACACAAAACATGACACCCACACATTAGACCCCATACACATTACTACTATTATATCATAAACTTTATTTCATCACTCAAAGACGGCCCATATCAAGCGCTCTTTTCTTTGCTACATGTAGTGGATACGGACGATTAGTGCCTTGTTGCTTAAACCGACATGGGAGACATACTTGGCGTCAATACAACAGCCTGGAGCTTTGGAACATGCTTTGGACAGAATAATTCGCCATCATGGTAGTGGAAATTGGCAATTGTCAAACGGCAGCCATTCTCTTTGCACTATTCATGGGGAGGGGTTAAGCTCACGTTTTCTTCATGTTAGTGTGTGTGTGTATATATACCTTGAAGCACTGCTTATGGTAGATGCGGTTGTTTGCTTCCACCTTTTCAATGACATAGACTTTTCGGGAACAGCTTTCACAGTTGTCAGAATTATTCATTTGTGTGTGTGTGTGGATTGGATAAGAGTGAAAAAAAAAGAAGGAAACAAAGAAAGAAAGAGAAAGGCGCAGTGCTTTTTTCTTTGCTGGTACATATACATCTGTTTCTCTCTCTCTCTCTCTCTTTCAAAGTGATGAATAGGATGGTATGCACTGTATCTAAATTTACCATTTAGGAGTCTATAATCTACTATTACCCCTGGATACACCAAGGAAAAATGGATTTCTCAAACGCATTGGTGGTACACAAACACCACATCGTGTACTAGAAACAGTTTGTTTTCATGTCTAACATTTTGTTTGCATGTTGTTGTATGCTGCTCTAGTGCAAGTGACGTGTGGGTGTTTACATATATATCTATTCATGCCGTATGATCCATAGCAACCTCTCTTTTTCTTTGTGTATATACTACTCACACTCCTCCCCAGGGACACTGCTATTCTCTCTCTTTCTCTGTTTCTCTCCTGCCCCTTGTCTGCGTAGAAATTCTGTGCTTTAGATTGGTTTTATTTAACACACTCTATTGATTTAGATTCATCGGAATTCCTGTTGCCTCGCTTCTCCCCCACTCCTGAAATGAGCTCGTTGCAGACACCAAAAGAAAACCAAGTTGCAACATCAAGCACAACCACGTGCACTGAACCAACACGCCATCCCAGCTCTGAAAAGCTGACATTTATGGTAACATGGCTGCTATGTATTGCTTGTGCTGGTATGAACAGGAAACTAACCTCCAACAACCACACCATGTTAGGAGGGATACATCCGGAAATACATTGAGTCAGACACCACAGCCAGCAAAGATGACTATATGCAGCACGTTGCCGCCATGGACAACATACAGCAGCTCCGGCAAGAGGTCAAGAAGCTGTACAACCGATACCATCAGCAGTCGCTTCACATAAAGAAGCTGGAGTTTGATCTCGAAATGGAGCAAGGACACACCAACATCTTGCGCCATGACAACCAGTCGCTCAAAAAGACGGCAGTAGACATGTCCATTCTCACTGAGCAAGAGGGAGAGTTCATGTCCAACAAGCTGCTCAAGCACATTACAGGGCTGAAAAAGGAGAAGGGCGAGCTGCTGATCCAAGTGGAGCAGGAAGAAGAGTGGCTGACCAACATGTTGCAAAAGAAATTAGTGCAGGTATGTTGTATAGTATCCTCTAGTACTATATCAAACACTCACCTCGAGATACAAGCTTCAAAAGGAAAAGATTGACCTGGAAAACACACTAGAGCAAGAACAAGAGTACATGGTCAACAGACTGCAAAAGCAGCTGGAATTGCTTCGCCAGCAGCAGCAGCAGCAAATGTCACCTATTCCTTCTCGCCATGACTCTTCCACTTGCTCCCCATCCTCTATACCAGCAAGCCCCCTCGTTTCCGGAACAACTATTGCTGCTATTACGCCTTCTTCTTCAAGGCAGGTCAGTGATGCAATGCTGCCAGCACCTCCAGGACTAGTAGAAGTGCTTCGCTATGAACTGATCAATCTAAGAGCCAGAGCCTTGGAAATGGAGAAAGAATGCAAGTATACTCGCATGTGACACATGAGCCAGCGTAATAACTCACCATGACAACGAGTAGACTATCAAAAGCATCAGCAATGCAACAAGTATAAAACTGAACTGATCCAGTACAGAAGAGAGAACAACCTTCCACTTGAAGACATGGATGATGGGTAAAAAAAAGCTTATGCTTGTTGGAGGTATGTTTGATATGTTAACCCGTGTTGCATAGTCGACTCCCTCGCGTCTTTCGAGCAATGCAAGCTTCGTCCAACAGTGAAAAGCAGGTAAGATGGGCTTTATAGATGTATATACACTGCTAGATATATTGAACGTACCTTTTTTTTTTACTCCAGGGACGTCGTTCCACATCAAATTCGTCTCAGAGATCCATCACTACGCCAACAGCCACTTCGTCTTTTAATTTGGATCCATTCGAGTCGATTTTCATGCAATCGTCTCATAGCTTTGTCTCGCCACAGTCTATTCCAGGAAGTCGATCACCATCTGCAAGCTCATCTGCCAGCAGTAGCTTACAGAGGAACAGCATCTCTTCCAGCAGAAGGATCTCTAGCAGCTTGCTTGGATTGAATGCGACTCCACCACAGCACCCGCCACAGTTGTAAACATTACGTTTAGTATATCAATAAAGACGTTGTTTATTTGGACAGTATCTGCCATAATGTGCCTTGATTTGAAGGCTGATTCAGCAATAGCCAGGATAAGGTGATGCTCCTCCTCTCGATGCCATTCTCAATTGTTGCGCAGCTCCAATCCATGTTTTTGATTCATGTTTGAAATCGGGGAGATGCCTGGATCTTCTCCGAGATGTCAATAGATAAAACCTTTGTATTGCTGATCAAAGCAAAAGCTTGCTTCTTTTCTAGGAATCCAATACAAGATAAAAAAAAATGGAAGCACTTGAAAACGAATCCATTCTCTTTACAGCTCCAGTTACCGTCAATGAAGCCTCATTTATGCAGATCAAGCATGACACTGCACAAAAAGTAGGCCCCAATGGCAGTGTCCTTTTCGAAGTCATTGAGCGAGTCGCTCAGGGTAAGAAGGATTAATCATCAGTGATGGAATACTTTCATAAGGTAACATGGCATCATTCACAGCACCGTTGCGCAACAGTAGCTTTGACCGCATCTACTCCAACCTGTTCTTGCCTACCGTTTCAATCCATACGCCCATGATCTTGTCTCGCTACCTTGCAACACTCAAAAACGATGGGCAGCTGCTTCTTCAAGAGCCTATTTTACTGCAAGATCTCAGCAACACTGTGTGTCCTATATCCCGCAAACAAGAGGAGCTGGTGTCTCTGCTAAAGCTGGCTGGATTCGTCCATGTCACTGTCAGAGACATCTTGCCAGTGACAGATCAAGATTTGAGCGCCATATTCCATCTGTGGGGTGTGTCGCAAGATAAACTCGACGATAAAGGTATGGTAGCTCGCTTGTCTGGCAAATTTGGAGTGATTCAGATTCTTGCAAGGAAGCCAGGCTACAATGTAGGTCAAAAGATGGCGCTCGATTTCAAAAAGAAGCCTTCCACATCCACATCAACTAAAGCTGCTAACAAGAAGAAAGTATGGCTCATCAACACAAACGATAACGATGAAGGCATTGACATGGAGTTGGAAGATGAAGAAGACCTTTTGGATGAAAAGGACAAAATTAAGCCTACCAAGGCATCTTTGACTCGTAAGTCTATGCTCTTTTTTTTTTGTTGCATCAGTAATCCGTTTGTTGACCGAGAGGAATGTAGGCCCTGCTGACGACTGTGATCTCACGGATGGAAAGCGCAAAGCGTGTAAAGGGTGCACTTGCGGAAGAGAGGAGGGCGATCAAGACGAACAAGGAAATGTGGTTGCTTTGGATCTGATGAGGGACGATATTGAGGAAGAAGTGATTGAAGTCGATCCGACGCCCAAAGAGAATTCAGGCTGTGGTAGTTGCTCACTAGGCGATGCTTTTAGATGCTCAACATGTCCCTACATGGGCATGCCTGCCTTTAATGAAGGCGACAAGATTAAGCTAGGCGGCATGTTTGAGATGGATGATATTGATGATTTTTAATAAAAGTGTACACATACACCCCTAATAAAGGTGTAAATACAGTCACCGACAGCGAGCCTATGTATGTTTCGTTTGAAGAAAAGTACTGGCGAAAGTTTGAAAATCAGTGTCGGATTGACTGATGTTTTGGTTTTTGGGGTTCAAAGCAGGGTACGTAGTTCTTGCTGAAAGTATGGTACACAAGCCGGATAGACCGATGAGAAGGGCAGATTGAGAGTCTCTTGGCTGATGGTACCTTTTGTTGATGACCAGTAAACATTTGCTGTTGCTACATACAGATGTGCCATTGATCGTTTTTAGTTTTCCATTCACCATTTTGACAGGGTGAGTAATTTTTTCAAAGCAGAAAGCGCAAGCTTGAGATGTGTTGAACTCGTTGGTAATGCAAACGGAGGTATATAGGGAATGATTGTTTGACTTCCAGTGGCCGCCGTAGCGCAGATGCCCCTTGATTCTAGAGCCAACTCCTGTTCCTCGATCTCCAATGAAGAGTATAGATTGGTTGTGGCGGTCCCTCTTCTTGATGTATTCTCCGTCTTCAGACTTGATATACTTTCTTTCTTGAGAGCACAAGATGTCGATTTGTTTTCGCTTTGTGTACTCATAGTATCGTCGCTGTTTGGCCTTGGTTTGAGTGTGGTAAAACTGCCGGATTGTCTGTCTTTGAGCTAGCTGTTGGCGGTATCTGTTGTCAATTTGATCCAAGTCTTGTGCGTCGTGGAGACTGTTTTGGCTGAGAATGGCTTCAGCTCGTAGAACTGCCTGTCCCTCTGTAGAGTGTTTAGCACGGTATAGTCTTGCTCTTTGCTTCTTAGCACCCGTCTTGAAGTCAATGTCCGTTGCATGCATTTTGTATGATTTTGGAATTTCGAGAAGCCCAGGATTGCCTACAATGTCGAATATTAGTATCATGGGCTTACATTAAAAAAATTGGTTGTTTACCTTTGAGCTCTTGCAACACTTCTTGAATGCCTACATGATCAAATGTTAGCATGACAGTGTTTTTTCAAGATACCTGCTACTTACCTTGCGTGTATCTGGCGTCTGCCTCTGTCTCTGTTTGAATAAATGTTAGTATGATAGGTTTGCACGGAACAATCGTTTACTTACCGCTTAGGCCTTTCAATGCTTCGAATTTGTTTGCCAACTTCAAATGGAATTTGAAGCGTTGCATATCGAAACGACTTGTTTCTGTCATTGTGACGATGCCATTGTCGGTACCAGAGAAGCGCATGTTTGGTGAGTCGTGTAGTCTTGGATCCAGGCGAACGTTTTCTGCCTTCTCGTAGCATGTATAGCTGTCCTCTGTGATCTGTATTGTGGGTGTAGTTTGTACAGACTCGCTTTCTGGAGCTTCGATGCTTTGTCCTTTTCTCAGTCTGTGTAACATCATTCGCTGTCTGGCCAAATTCCATTTTATCGCGGTTATTTCTTGATGAAAGCCGTCTCTGCGGTTTTTGAGCTGCTGTATGACTTGATATGCTTCGTTTCTTGTGGCTCTCTCGGTTAATGAAAAAGGACTATTTGGTCGTCTTGAGGCTTGTTCAGGAAGCCTGCTTTACGCCTTTTGATCGCGGGGTACTCGTTGGTGAGAAAGGCTGCTTGATCTTTCATAGTTTTTCTGAGTTGCCTTTGCAATGCATTCACTTCAGCCTTTTGTATGGTGATCTGTTGCTCTATTTTTTTCTTTTCGGCAAGTGTTGGCTCTTTTGCTGCTGGTGGTGGTTTTGAACTCGCGAGTTGAGGTTTTTGTTGTAGGGGGAGCGCTGGATGGTGTCCTGTGGATGCATCTTCCTATTTTGTACCGAGAATTCTAACCGTCTTGAGGCCTGGTAATAGTGTTACATTGTGCCGAAATTGTAGCTGATAATGGTCAAGCATGTCTCGGATCTTGTTGAGGTCGAATATTGAATTGAATATGGCATCTTGATTGCTGAGAGCTGTTTGGTTGTTTGCAATTATTTGCTCGTCATACGTGAACAGATTCAACATACGCCTATTTCCTTGTTGGACGCAGAATGTACTGTAGATGGATGCCACATCGAGTTGTAATCCCATTAATGTGCCTGTTGAAGGTAGGTTGGTAAGCTTCGTGGCGAATCTAGCGTATCCAGTAGCGCGAAATATCTCGTTTGCCAAAAGAATAAACGGTAGTTGATGCAATTTGGAAAACCAGTTTTGTCTTGATGGGACGTACGGCAAAAGTCGATTGACAATGTTGAGGCATACTGCCTGTCTTTCTCCGCTGATAGATTTGTCAGTGTCTTGAAATTGCTTTTCAGTAACTGGCGTTTGCTGACCATGATACTTGAAGATGACAGTTCTAATAGTGGCAGCCAATTCACGAAGTTCTCTAGCACTGAGGTCACCATTTGTATCTTGTTGGGAGTCTTGAATCTCGTCCAACTGCGAGGATGCCGCTGGGTTGGTTTGGGATAGGAGCTCCAATTCCGGTTCAGTGTTGTCACCGACTGAAGTAGCTGTTGCCCGAGCGTTAGCAGCTTGTTGTTTCTGTGAAATCAAAAATGTGAGTATTCAATCCGTATTACTTGATCGTCTAAATATGTTACCTCGTTAAATCGAGCGACAGTAAATGTTGTCAAACGATCTGCGGAACGTTTTGCTTTCTGATACTAGTTTCCACCACTAGTCTTTGCCTTGTTGGTATACTTTTGCTGATTTCTGCGTTCTTGGCTAAAGATACGTCGTATCTGATTTCTCGACTTGCCAGCAAAGGTGATTGTGCCATTGGTTGCTTGCTCTGGAGTAGGTGTATCATCGTCTTGACCTTGTCTTTTGGTTTTCAGGTACTCTTGATACTTTGCTTCTCGTTCCGGAGCCAGATGAAGTCTAAGCAGTATCGTGATAAGTTTGTTGAATACGTTTGTAAACCTTCTGTTGAAATTCCACAGGTTTTCAAAGTTTGTCTTGAAAGTGTTTCTGGCAACAATTTTGGCATGACTAAATGCTTCTCGAGGAACATCCGTAGGACGAGGCAGAGCAGTAAGAACAGCACTGTGCAGAGGATATCTTCCAAGAGTGGCTTCGCTCGGCATTCTACCAAAGTAAGTTGAATATATGCGGTCGAGATATTGTTCATTCAAAAAATTTCTGGATGGGTCCTGAAATTCGTCATTGTTGAGGAAATTTCGCATCAGAGGAGGAGGAAGTGGGCGTTGAAGAGTTGATTCATCAAGATACTTTGTTGGTAGTATGTCTGTCAGTCTGAATGGGGCTTGTGTTTGTTCGAGCACAACTTGTCGATTAACCACGTTGAAGGTATGTGTTTTGAAGATGGTGATGTATTTGAGAATTTGAACGGCATAGTCTACAATGTGGTTTGATACATCCTCTGTTGCAGCATTGAACATTTCCTCAAAGTGTCGTGACATTTCCGCTGTGATTCTATCTTTTCTTATAATCGAACTGTAAGTGGTGGTAACTGTACGAAAGTCTGAGAAAGGGCGAGTTGCTGTCTTCTGTTTTCGACCCGCTGGTGCTCCTGGCATGTCTTTTTTTGGTTTCTGCTTTGCTGTTGGAAACGACTCTGGTTCAGCCGCAATGTCGTCAAAGTTGGTCTGTATGTATTCTTTTTGGTGGTCTGCTGTTTTCTCGTTTTGTAGCTTGACCTTGATCGCGCTTGAATAAAGCTTGTGTAAGTTGGTGCCATGTTTGTAGACGTCGTTTAAGACTCTTATAGATTTTTCAAGCTCTTTCTTCAACGGTATGACGCTTTTTTCTTGGATCCTTGCACCTAGTATTCTTTGTTGAAGAACCTTTTTCAGGCCGTCGTCAAATGCTTTCCATGCTTCAGGGATGGAAATATCCGAGGCACGTTTTGTGTACGCACTGCCAGCTGCTGCGTGCTGTACAAGTTGTTGGCCTGGTTGTCGAAATTCTGGGTTTTTGTTTGGTAATCCAGTAAAAGATGATTGTTGGTAGCGCCTTTTCTTTGCCATCACGTCAAACAGATTTGGCCTACGTTAAAACCAGGTTAGGCACAAAATGTTGCCAGCAAGCAAAGCAGCATATCTTACCGATTAAGATCAATATAGAGTTTCTGACGCTTTGTTTTTCAATAAAGATGGGAGGAAATTGACCTAAATGAAAGAGTATAAGTCGATTGTTTGCAAACAATGGCAAAGACACTTACCAGGTATTTCTTGTTCACCAAGGGGGAAAATAATAAGTAAAATTTGATACAGTTGGTTTGGGGATAGTTTCAACTATATTATTATAAAGGTCAATTTAGATGTTTACATGCCAAACTTTAGTCTCTACTTACAATATGTATACGCTGTTTTCACAAGATCAATTACAAAAAGTGGTAAAGAAGTAAAAGAAAAAGAAAGAAAGAAAGAAAAATCTGAAGTGAGAATAAGAGGATAAAAGAAGAACAAAGAGGACAAAGGGACAGATATAATCATGGTGTTTCCTTGTTGTTGGAGCTGTACAATTTTTTTTTAAAAAAAAAACTGTTAAAGAGCCCTCCAATTCATGTTGGTATTTGCTTAAAGCGCTTTCCCATCTATCACGCCATCTTGCCTAGTCTCATGTGAATGATAAATTGAACTATATACAGTACAGAATATATTGATTGGTGGTATGGGCTAGAGCATGTTATAGGACTTCATTATGTAGGTGTTGGCATCATTTGCTATTTTTAAATATAGATGCTTTGTTTGATTTGATCCCACTAATGATATTACACATCTGGGGTGTTACTTGCAAACTGCTTTATCAAAGTAGTCATTGTTGAATTATTTATTCTTGAATGAGTAAATTCTTTGTCTTGATTGAAGGCTAGTCAGGATATGGCAGCGGTATTGCACTATGTTCGAGTTTTATTTGATGCGATCTAACAATGAGAATAACAACTGCCAAATTTGTCATGCGGCATTTAGGATTACATTGATTTTGAATCAATCCTTTTTCCACATCTTCTTTTCATTTTCAGACTATTGAATAAAATGACAAGTAATGACGACCCCCACCCCGCGAGAACTCCTTTGGCAGCAGTTGAGTACCTAGAGACCTATACTTCAGATGATATCTGCAAGACCCATGACTATATCAGTTTGACTGTGGCTATTGATCATCCGCAAGAGTATCTTAATGTTTGGTGGTTCCTTTGTATACGGTCATACCCCAGTTTTCTTAATACGGTTTCAGTAAAATTTTGTGCATACTCTATCATACTCTTTCTTGATTTTATACAACAATTCTACACTCTATTTATCGATTTTAAAATGAAGAACGCACAATCATCTAGCGCTAACACTAAAGCCCATTTAACGCTCGAAGTAAAAGATTTATGGGGTATTTACTGGCTGCACAAGGCAGACCATTCTATGCAACGCATTGCAGACATCGTTGGCATTACCAAGGCTACCGTACAATCACTTATTACACGAATTAGAAAAACTGGTACGCCTATTGCTCAACCACGTCCAGGACGTCCAAAGAAGGCAAACGAGAGGGATCTTCGACGCCTTAAACACATCGTGCATGGCCACCCATTTGCCTCATATTCTCGGATCAACGCCATGTTTAACCTCAATGGTGTTGACATCAGTAGAACCACATTGATCAGGTATCTAAAGACTCTTGGATTTGGATCATACTACGCAGCTCGAAAACCAAAGTTGACCGAAGAAAACAAGAAGAAAAGACTTCGTTGGGCCAAAGAGCGTGTCAACTGGTCTATCGATGACTGGAAGCGCGTTGTTTGGTCTGATGAGTCTCGATTCAAAGTCCAAGGCAACGATAGAGGTCCTAGAGTGATTCGCAAGGTTGGACAAAGGTATGAAGCTGACTATGTTGTTCCCACAACAAAATGGGGCAATGGTAGTGTAATGATTTGGGGCTGTTTTTGGGCAGGAGGGGTGGGCCCATTAGTCTTTCTTGAAGGCTCAGTTGATCAGGATGCATACGTTGATGTTTTGTCGAAAAACATGATTCCCTGGTTAACAAAACTTACTGAGGATGAAGATATGGACTTCATCTTCCAAGAAGACGGTGCTAGCTGCCACACAGGTGGCTAGACGACATGGTGGAAGAACACACATTCAATCAGGCGCTTTGATTTCTGGCCCGCACAAAGCCCTAATTTGAACCCTATTGAACACCTCTGGAGCTGCATTGAGAGGCTCATTCAAGGCAAGAGGCCCTACATCAAAAACACTGATGAGCTGAAGACAGCTTTGCAAGAAGCATGGGGAGAGATCCATGTTGATTTAACATGGCGTCTAGTTGACAGCATGCAGGATCGTTGCCGAGCTGTTATTAAGGCTAAAGGCGGGCCAACCAAGTATTGAAGTCCTTGATTTTTTTATATTTTAATAAATTATATATGTTCAGCTACTCCTGGTTTAAATTGGAGAGTATGCTCATCAATTTCAAGAGCATGGCCTTCTGCAAAAGATATATGATGATTAGCGTTGCTTTAAAAGTCAACAAATCGTATTATAATTAATGGTGCGGTAGTTTATAAATATGGAGGGCTTGTTGAATGTAAGAGAATGGCTGATAAAAAGTACAAACATTTTTATCTGTGGTTTTTATATAATAGTGAAATTGATTTCATGGAATGATTTAGTAAAAGGTAAGTCTTTCACCACCCTTGAGTTTGGCGGCAACAACGACGCGGGATGCTTCATTGTCTTCCTTGTAGTAGCCAGACTTGATGGTAGGCTTGAACTTTTGAACATGAATGTCCTCTGGGTTGGGAGCTTCAATAGTGGAAGGCTCACCAAAGAGGTTGAACAAGGCAAATCTACCCTTGTAGCTGTCAGCGGGCTACGCATGATGAAACAGGTGATTAGTATTCTCGACATTGCTTTCAGGTTGGCAGACTTCAACTTACAATATCGACAGAAGCAGGGCCAAAGGTGGAGGAGGCAGTAATGTTGATATTATCGCTGGTAGGTTCAATCTTGACCTTGGAGGCGCCGTGGACGGTACCAGCAGAGAAGGTCTCGCTGGGTTGATAGGTACCCATAACAACACCTCTAAAGACACCAAGCAACAAGTTCTTTGCTCTCAAACCCTATCATATGCATACATGTGAGTTAAAAATGAAACATAGTTGAAGCATGAGCGAATAATTACATCAAAGATAACGGCACCACGGCCGATAGCAGCTCTAATGGAACCGAATTCGACACCTTCAATGCCTTTACCGTTCTTGAGGAAACCGCCCTTGGCCTTGACATTGAGTTGGTCAAAGTAATCGAGGTCAGCAGGGAATTCGACATTGATGTCGTAGATGAGGCAATCTTCCTTCTTGGGACCGTGCTCACCACGGTGGTGGTCGTTTTCCTCAACATCCTTGATAGCACGATGGTGACGAGGATGATGGAAATAGCCATGTTCGACTTGAACAGAGTACTCGCCATCATGATCAAAAGCAGAGACCTTGACCTCTTGACCGAGATCCTCACGGCCAGCAGAGACGGTAACATTCACTCTCACGTTCTTGAGAGAGGCATCGCTAGACTTGGAAAGGACGATATGGCTACCCTTATCAAAGAAGCCGCCAGACAAAATACCAGCACGCTTGAATTCTTCAGGGGAGAATTCGAATACCGAGGACTTGGAGATGAGGTCTTCAGCCTTACAGAAAGGCTCATAATGATGCTTGTGGTGGTCGCCATCAAACTTTTGAACGACACCATCCATCTTCTCTCCCTTGTGCTTGTGGTGATGACGGTGGTGGGGCTTTTCATCACCTTCAGGAGCAGGAGGAGCTTTATCGTTGTCATGGTGATGCTTGTGATGATGCTTCTCTCCCTTGTGGCCCTTGTGGCCCTTGTGGTGCTTATGATGACGATGATGGGGTTTGGGTTCATCAATAGCGAGGTGAGGAGGGGGAGGGGGATAAGCATCCCAAGCACCGTGAGGAGGTTCGCCAAAAGCATTTTCGACAAACTCCATGTGATGCTTCAATTCCTTGAATTGCTCCAAATGTCTCAAAGCGCAGGGCTCGGGGGCATCTTGAGGACGAAGGTCCTGTAATAAACAAAAGAGTTAATTGACAGTGATACGATAATTGCTGAATTTTCAATCTAATTACCATTGCATTCATTTCCTATTGTGATTGCCAAGAGAAACGAATATTAATACATTATGATTGTGAATGCCATTATTGACAATCTACCAACACTTACAGAAAATCCATCATAAGAATCAGAGGTGCAGACATGAGTCAAACCCAAGAGCGTAATGGCACCGCCAATCAACAGAAATCTGAGACGTCTACGGCCTACATGTATATACCTGCAGTGAGTTTACCACGGCATTATGGACATATATCATAAATCCCTACGCTTTGTCTTGTCCGCAGTCATTGACTCTTGTTGTTCTTGCTCTTGATAAGGAGGCAATCCTACTTCTTGTTCAACATCGCTGGTAGGTACAGCAACGTATTCGGCTTTAGATAATTTTTCCATATTATGTTGTAATTGCAAAAAAAGAAGAGAAAAAGGAATGGAAATGTCCAGAAAAGCAAAACTGCCTTCTGTTGTTTATATAACGTCAATGCCAAGCTATTCCGGATATTGAAATGAGGTGTTCTGTTGCGAAACAATGAGCCAATTGCAACAACTGTTTCTCCATATAAGGTTTTCGTTTCCTTGTGTTCACCGATTTGGTGTACTTTTTTAATGCGGAATCTCTATCATCTTCGATCGAGCATCGCTTCATGTCATTTATTGAGAGGAAATTACTGAACAAATCGTTTTGGAATTAAGACTGAACCAATGCATGTAGTTGTAGCGCACGGAATGTCTGCCGTATCTCTTCCTATACTACTTTTGCAACACCCCGAGCATGATGGAATTCGTTGAATCTCGCTGCTTGAAAGGCGAAAGATACATGATTTTGAGGCTTGATTAATCTAATACTAATAGCATAATCTCTTGGTTCTAGAAGCTCACAAACTGTGATACATGTGGCATCCTTTGTCAATTGGAAATAAATGAATGTCTATAGCACCACATTATCTGCTGAAATAGGATTGCAATACTTGTATCTATCTTGTTTTATTGCATCATCCATGCTACGCATTATCGATTGAGCAGCGTATCAAATGCAACAAACAGGTGTTGGGAACTTCTCGGACAAAAAGCTCTTTAGCATGCGCATTCAGCTAGATGGTATCATTGCAATATTACTCCATCTCTCTTGGCGTAAGATTTGCTCCAATTATATCGCCTTTTCATGGTGTTACTCCATGTCGAAAGTGCGCGCGATTTCGCATATATAAGATATGCTATCCAAATCCAAACAGGCACGAGCTCAATCGTTTGCTTTTGACCGCAATTTGAAGCTTTGAATCAACAAACAAACGTAAAGGCAAATCACAATGACGAAATTACCCTCGTTTCAGTGAAAAAGACACTTGTCTTTGAAATTTGGATACCTATGCATCGCTTTGCAATAACCTTTATGTATCCTCGTATGATAAATAGTATCAAATGATGGAATTTCATGCATTTCTGTATTTTGTACCAAAATTTTAGTTGTAGTGTTGTTGTAGCCGTTTGAAAACAATGGATCTGGCTCTTCTGGAATACTGCACATCTGTTTGAATGAGAACAATTCACACACGAGGAGACAGCACACTTTGTAAATGCGTGGCTCCATGTAGAACCCATCAATATGCAACTCTGTGAGTAACAAACATCCAAAAGTAAATGGGTTTAGAGATCGGTCTATTCGTTCTTGAACCTGGTTACTGTATACATCACACTCCTTCTCAAAAATAGGAATCTTTTGAGAATTTCAGTGTTGAATTGCATACATGTCGGCATCTTTGCTTCTATTGAATCTGTACCTGCATTAGCTCGTTATGTCATGTTTTGATCAATGTGCTCTGGTTTTTTCGTCCTTCACTAATCTGAATATCTGGTAAACGCTTATCGTGGCCAATGCACCACATTTACTCTCGCAATTGCCCGTCTGTCTGTGTTATCCACAACCAGCCTCCTTCATATAAATCATTCATCCACTGGGAGCTTGATCTAGCCCAATGAATTATACTTTTGGCAATGCATCAAGGCTTCAAGGGGTAGGGTTTGTAATGAATTGTTTTTGTATCTATCGAAGCCTAATCTACCCCTTTCCGTTTTGGCATTGAAAGTGGTCTGACTACATGTGATGTAGTTTATAAGATTATTGTGAGAGCAAAGAATCGTGCTTGACTCATTGATGGGTTAACATTTGACCTTCTGTATTGAATTAAGGGTAATGCCCAAGCACATGTAAACATATAGATAAATGGAGTGATACGTATATAAGACACAACATGGCTACGAGAAATCAATAAAATCGTTCATGCAGCACATCTGTCACGTTTTAGAGTCCCTGGATCAATTGATGTACACATCAAAATCTGTAGTGCATCTTTGTATTGCAATTCTTGCTCTCTTTTGTGTATGTATAATGCAATGTAACAGCAGGAGTCATTGTTTGGCCTTTATATAGTAGGATGACCTCTCTCCACCACAACAAACAAGATGATGGCGCTGCTCCTAAGCTGACATTTGGATTCATATAAATATGGCCATCAAAAAAGATTAAATTTCCCTCAGCAAATCTTTCGATACCTGTAACATATTATATACATATACAAAAAGGTTATACCATGAAGCTCATTTCGATCGCTGCTCTTACACTTGCTACGCTTACATTGACTATCTCTGCCGCTCCAACACTCATTGGGCGAAGAAGTACTCTGAGTGACAATACTGAGATATTTACAGATGCCAAGGCCCAAAAGGAATCAACTAAAGACGAAGAACAAGACACCAATTCTTACTATGGGGATTTTGATTATTCAGAATACTTGCTTTCGGATTAAGAAGTTTTTTATTCATGCAATAAAGCTGTGTATTGTACTTTACTATCGTGCTATTTTGTGACTAATGTGGCTCTGATCCAACATTTGAACCTGAGAACATTTTTTCTGTTTTTTCAATTTTATACTCTTAGCATGTCTTTATCAAATTCATTAGAGGAACTCACTGCTAGATCAAGGAGCAGCATATCAGCGCAATTAAAAAAAACATCGGCTTCTACTCTAGCAGATGTGAAATCACGTAAACGAGTTCATCTAAGAGAGCCTACACCTCACGAATTACTGCTCCAAGACCTATGCGCTGGCACTTCAACTATAGAAGAGTAAACAACCAAAACGAACGAGATTTCACTCTTGACCAACACGATTCAATAGATTGCGACAGATACCAGATGGAGCTAGTAATAGCAAATCAGCCAAAAGCAGAGAAATACACAAGCTGTTGCAGTTAAAGGCAAAGCTGGATTTGCCCAGGTAATCATCCCCAACTGATCAACCTAGGTTTGAATGTATTAAATGGGCATTGTGTTTAGCGTGTCTCTTGAAACAAAGGCCAAGGCTGAACAGAATGCTCGCTCTCTTGAGGAGAAACTGTCAAGTATCGAATTACATCGAAAAGATCTGAAGAAGGTAAATTTCCAAGGAGATTTGCTTGACATGTGCATCCAACCTGAATGATGTTAGATGGTAGCAGAAGAACAAGAGTTAACAAGGCGGCTCGATTCGATGAATGTGAACGATAACGACGTTGATATGGATGATGTCGGCGTGGATGAATATAGCTTAAACGAACAATCAACATTGGATTTCAATCAAGTGAAAAATGAAAAGGCTTTGAAGATTGACGCTCTACCACTAGAGTTGAGTGAACGTCGAAAAATGATAGAAACCAAAGCTTTAGAGATAAAAGTGCAACAGGAAACCGAGCAAACCTTGAGTCAGATGGTCCTCCTCTCAACAGAGCATCACAAATCACATTTGCTGGAAGAAGTGTCAAAGTATCGTCAAGAGTGGGAGGCTTTAGTGTCGGCAAAAGATGATTTCAGCAGAACCACATCAACAACCAAACGAACAAACAAACCAATGGCCAAATCAAAGATCAGACGAACGACCAGCGATAGTCTGCCATTGTTACAAAAAACCGCTAGACTACTACACTCAGAGCCGCAAGGAACAGCCTCGCCCAACTTGAGAAGCGTTCCTCAACTGTCTCAATCCCTTCACGCAGAATTGCAGACATTAGTGTCAACAATAGAGTCGAGTGCGTCCAAGATTGGCATATTCCCTCATGTCTACTATCAAGCCTTGGACGCTGTTCAGCGTGGCGCTGAAAATTCACCACATCCCGATCAGTTCAGGGCCATTTTTCCAAACAGTACACCCACAGCTACGAGCATTTTCCAAGCAAACCAAGAATCAAAGGTGATAGCGTCCATCTTACTTAAACTCGATAAGCAGAACAAATCAATGGCCCTGGCGGATTTGACTCGATTTGTGCAGGATCTGGCTAAAGAACAAGGACATTCGGAGCAAGAAGCCATTCAGTGCATCTACACTTTGGTGGGCGTTGGCCTTGTCGTAATTGATAGGTCGCAAAATGACAGCATTGTCAAGCGAAAATAAACGCCTCATCAAATCATACATAAATCATTTCAAGTTATCCGTTAAGAAGGATTTTGGCAAGCATAGCAACTCAATTTTAAAATGTCGCTCAACACTGCACTGAGAGATTGTCAGGTTGTAGTAAAGCTTCCCACTTACCATGCCACAAGGAATAAGCACGCTGTAAGTATACAATGGGATGCCGAGTGCCATTACGGTGGCGATATCGTATAGTGATGTCTCTGATTTGATTCCAGAGAACAATCATAATAAATGCAGTTACGGTCTTTGATACACGCTGCTTTGGCAAATCAAGAAATTCCATGGAGGAACAGTACACTCAGGGATTGCTGGTTGGTACTAGCCAGTTTTTCGCCATCTACTTGGTACGTATTCTCTTTCTTTGGCTCATATCGTACTGCCTCTTCTTACTTGGAAATATAGACGAGTAGACACCCAACAGAATAAAGCAGCATAACGTCAGTCTTACGTTGTCTCATTATGGGTAACATTGATACAATCATTGGACAATGATGTACGTCACTTTAAGATGCGCACAAAAATCGTCGCTGATGCCTTTTGGTGAACTCTGCTGGCTGCTTGGAGCAAATGCTCTTTTTATTTTTTTCCACCTCCTTTTTTCTCTCTCTTTCTCTTTTTTACTTTCTCTTAGTTTTTCCGTAATGGACCTCGATAAACCATTTTCAAACTTGTCATTGAATAAGGACAATGAAGAAAGCAAACCCACTCGAGTGATGCCACCACGACCTATGCCACCTAGAATGGCACCAGGAGGCCGCTCAGTCTTGCCTCCCATGAGCGGAAGACCTGGTGCTCTGCCTCCTTTATCAGGCTCTAGTAGCCCTGCTGGCAGAAGCCCTCTTCCTGGTCAAAGCCCAAGTCCATCTCCTGGCGGCATGCGTAACAGACCTGGTGGTGGAAGAATGGGAAGACCAGGTTTGAATCTGTCTCAATTAGGCTTATCTCCCAAGCCAGAACAAACACCATTTGCCAACTTCTCGAAATACGTGTAAAGTGTAGTTGAATACATCTGCTTGGCATGCTCCTAACGTGTTGTAACAGTGATCCATCTGGCAAGCTGAATTTCTCTGGCAAAGCCATCATCCACGCAGACGGTGTTGATTTCAGTAATGGCAACAGTTTCACAATCAAAATGGACGATCTTATATTACAAGAGGAACTCGGAAAAGGACAGTATGGTACCGTGCAAAAAGTCAAGCATCGAGTAACCAATGTAACAATGGCAATGAAGGTTTGTTTCTACCGTAGTTTGCAGCTTGTCAAGCAGTGTATTCACATGTGTATCGGCATAGGAAATCCGCTTAGAATTGGATGAAACAAAGCTACACCAAATTTTGATGGAATTAGACATTTTGCACAAGAGTTCAGGCGAATATATTGTAGAATTTTATGGTGCATTCTTTATCGAATCCTGCGTTTATTATTGTATGGAATATATGGATGCTGGTTCTCTTGATAAATTATATGGAGAAGGCGTACCTGAAGATGTCTTGGCGAAAATTACCATTTCGGTAAGATCATGAACTACGATGATAGACGAGAAAAAAAGACTTACAATGGCAACGTAGATGGTCAAGGGTCTGAAATTCTTGAAGGACGAGCTTTCTATCATTCATAGAGGTAAGACGACCCATTCGTTGTAGTGTGCCTAATGCGTACTAACAAAAAAACCAACTGTTAGATGTTAAACCAACAAATGTGCTTGCAAATTTAAAGGGCCAAGTGAAGCTGTGCGATTTTGGTGTATCAGGTCAACTCGAGAAATCGTTAGCAAAAACAAACATTGGATGTCAAAGTTACATGGCAGTAAGTAGACATGGAACTCCTATTGCACAAGACACTCAACTCAAATTGCTTTGGAATAGCCTGAAAGAATTAGAGCAGCAAACACATATTCAGTATCATCCGATGTTTGGTCTCTCGGCATCTCGCTTGTAGAAATCGCTATTGGACGTTATCCCTACAAATACGATAATATGTTTGCACAACTGAAAGCAATTATTGACGACGAACCACCCAGTTTACCAGCTGATACTTTTTCAGAGGAAGCCCGTGATTTCGTAAACTCTTGTCTTCAAAAGGATCCAATGAAGAGACCAACGTACGCTGATTTGCTAGAACACCCCTTTGTCAAGAAATACGAAGATGTCGATGTTGATATGGCAAAATGGGCAACCGAAGCATTTGCCAACAAGAAATAGTATTTGCACTTCTGAACGAATAAACGGATTCCCCCCCTCTCTCATCATCACTTTACCTTACTACCTTCATTTTAAGTTTCATATAACATCGACAATGCCTCAGTCACATGAAATGAGCGACACTCCATATGATGGCTATTTCCAAGTATTTGAGACCCAAATTTGTTGTGTGCTTGCTTCACTCTTTTCTTTTTCCCATCTCGAAAGAAAAACAAAAAAAAGTATGGCAAGCGCAGAGTTCAGTAGTCCTTTAAGAAAGTACAAGTTGGTTTTCCTCGGAGAACAGAGTGGTAAGACGAAAATACTAGAGGTTTGCAGGCAAAATGCTGATTTTTTTCATTCTAGTCGGAAAGACATCCCTCATTACTCGTTTCATGTACGATACGTTTGACAATACATACCAAGTAAGTTGAATAAGAGTGTTTGTATGCCATTATACCGAAACTGATTTATACCAAGGCTACTATCGGTATCGATTTCCTATCAAAGACAATGTATTTGGAAGACAAAACCGTGCGTTTGCAATTATGTAAGTTTGCACTCAAGAAGATGCTTTGCAATGTACTGAAATTGTGGATACTATAGGGGATACAGCAGGACAAGTAAAGCATTCTCAAGTTTGTAGGCAAATACAACATACTGATGGTTGCATCGTTGCATGTAGGAACGTTTCCGTAGCTTGATTCCCAGTTATATTCGTGATTCATCTGTCGCTGTTATTGTCTATGACATTTCGAGTAAGTATAATTCCATCGCTGGTGCATAACCACCTAAATATTGACTTTTGTGTATAGACCGCCAGTCTTTTATGAATACATCCAAGTGGATCGATGATGTTAGAGCTGAAAGAGGTGATGATGTTATCATTGTGCTCGTCGGAAACAAGTCTGATTTGAGCGACAAGAGGTAATACAACCAAAATGTATAACATCACTGTACTTTAACCATAATTTCCAACAGAGAGGTTACGGTTGAGGATGCCGAGAAGAGATCCAAGGAATTAAATGTTATGTTTATCGAAACAAGCGCTAAAGCAGGCCACAATGTAAATAAACCAGCAACCATCCTGCATCAAAAATGACAACGATGCTAATAGATGTTGTATAGGTAAAATCCCTGTTTAGAAAGATTGCTCAATCTTTACCTGGTATCGATGGTAACAACCAAAACGAACAAAAGGACTCGAGTAAGTGTGATACATTCCTTTGAGTATTCCTGTGCTAAATAGCTGTGACATTGTAGTGCAAAAGATCAATCTCAACACAACAGAAACCGAAGCAAGTGGATGCGCTTGTTAATGCTGACCTATTCCCATCCTCCCCGTGAGCCTTTTTTATACTACCAAATCTACTGCTATCTATCCTCCATCTTAAATTAATTCCGTTCTAGAATTTCACTATTATACTTTACACTTAGTACTCTGCTGTCGTCCTACTACGATAAAGAAAATGTTGTCCCGAAATTTGTGTTTCATTTTTTACAAATACAGACATGGATGAGAGAGATCTTATCAGTTTTGACAGCTTTATCCCTTTTTCTCTTACTCTCAAAAAGTTTTTATTGAATAATGAAGGTTCTGGTTTCGAACGATGATGGTAATTCACAGCTGTCAATCTTAAGAATGGCTGCATAGACTTGATCTGATATCGATTTAGGACCACCAAGCTTAGATGAGTCCCCATTTATTTTGCCCTTTATCGAGCATTTAGAGAATTTAGGTTGGGTCGTAAAGTAAGTGCTCGATCAGCATGAAGCAGGAGGTCAAAGCACGATATTAACATGCGCACATATAACATAGGGTCTGCTTACCTGATAGTCAAAAGTCTTGGATTGCCAAATCCTTCATGATCAAAGAAGAAATCCAGCTTCGTTACTTTAATAGACTGACAAAGCAAATTACTGAAGAAAAGCAAAACGACAATGATTTCTATTTGGTAAATCAGGGCATAAATACTGCGATTGCTCAAGATAACTCAACATCTCGTGCATCGAATAGTTAAGCGGGACACCAGCAACCTGCGTCAACATTGCATTGAATCATCTATTCAAAGACGAAGAGTTTGATTTAGTAATTGGTGGACCCAACTTTGGCAGAAACATTTCAACGTAAAGTATGATGCTTGGCATGTGGTAATATCTTGTATTTATCTGACCACAAGTATATGCTAGGATTTTCACACTTGCATCAGGAACAGTAGGTGCAGCCATGTAAGTGCGCATTTGATTTCATGCACAAGTAAGCAGATGCCAACACCGCATCCTATCTATAGGGAAGCTGTACTGAATAAGAAGAAGGCGATTTCTGTTTCCTTTTGCTTTTGTAACCAGAGACCTGAATGCATCAAAAACTGCTGCGAAACTGCAAGTGATATTATCCAACATTTGTACAGCTCTTCTCAAGAAGATACTCCTTGGCCAGAGAATGGAATGTTTAATGTCAATATCCCCATGAAGGATTATCGCTGCCCTATCCATATAACTGATTTCCATAAAGCTACATATGGCTCTTTGTTTGAAAAAGTGAAGGACAACAAACTAGGAACTAGCTTCAAGTTTTCGCCTGATTTTACTGCTATTAACAAAGATCACGATGGATTACCAGGTACAGACAAGTGGGCTCTAATGAATAATTGCGTGTCAGGTACAGTTTCAACAGTTTGGAGAGGGTTTTCTCGTGTTTAACAACAATTCCTTTTTCTTCATAACAGTGACACCTATGATTGCAGCTTTCCAAACTGCAATTGCTAATGATTTAGATTATAATTTTGATGCCATTAACAAGAAATACGTTGCTGAATAAACGATGCCTGTAAACTATTAAGTAGAATAAAGGTTCTTGTTGTTGTCATACTCTCTTTAGCTTGGGAACGATGCTTTTCGATAATGTTGTTTATGGTACAATACGATCAGTCATTGATATATCCATTTCTAGGAGTTCAATAATGCGCACAGCTGTTTTTTTTACAGTCATAACTCGATTCAAGAGGCCTCTTTTATTGTTTACAAATCAGTATCAAATATGGTCAATTCCTATCGATGCGGCTCAGAAAGCCATAGCACAATATCTCACCAAAGCTGTCGTCTGATCTCAAGAAACGTGCCCAATAACGAGAGATTCTTAGCATTTATACTCAAATGTCAGATTAAAAAAGTAGAACCATATGATTGGAACCTACACAAGATGACACCGGCAGGTATTGAGCGTAGCGAAAGCAATTAGACGTCTATATAGTGTCTTTTACTATACAAAAGGTCGCTGGGCAAAACACACAGCCTGTCTGGGATTGAATTTAAGCTTTCTGTGTATCCTCCAGATCCTGCATTTGGACATCCAAAAACCTTTCAGGGGCAATTACACGAAATGTTACTACTCGAACAACAGGTATTTCTCTAACTTTTTAGATGTAAAATCGAACGAGGAATCTAATGGTGTTAATTTCAAAGCGATCTCTTTAGTCTGTGTGGAGCAACTGTCGAAAATAGCAAAACACGTTTTCGGAGAAAAGGTCTACAGACACTGTAGTAAATTGATCCAAAGACACTTTTATATGCTCCTATGCTTCACTGCGGTTCGTTTGAGCATAGAAACACCATAGTAGAAAACTTTATTTTCGAGGTGAAAACGTCCATCATTTAAAATCATCAATTTTTCCCTTGCTACCATAGGGCTGAAATGGCCAGAAATCGATCATCAACTCGATCCCCTAAAAATAGCTAAAAAGTGATTCCTAACCTAATGTCAGCTCGTAGAACATGATGGCACTTGTTTTGAGGCCGAGATCGCGCTTCGTTGACGAGATATAAGCGATTTAAAGTCTTGATTTTACAGTGGTAAATACATTTGAGAGCTGCTTACTGAACATTGTGCCTATTAATACCTGGTTTGATGGTCTGTAGTCTATCATCTAGCGAAACAATGCATTATTTTCAATAATTCGAATTGAGAGACTCCAAGCAGCGATTTCAGGGAACCAAACTTTGGTAGATTCAAAAGTGTCTCTATAGTATTGAAAGCAATCCTCTTAAGCCGAAGTCTCTTAAATCGAGATACTTACTGTATGTGATTCAGGTACACCTTGTTTTAACTCTGAACATCATTTAAATGATTTCAACGCATTTGTTGGATGTAGTGGTACCTAAAGTAGCGCCACTGATCAGTAATCCCCATATAAAGCGAAAGAAAAAGGAAATCAAGACAATCAACTGTAAAAGCAGCAGTAAAGATGTATATAGTAGCTTTTCAAATGAGCTATACCTAAAAAATGTGTGTGACCCTGATGTATATCGTAGTACGCCTCCTGTTCCCCATGTAATAAATGATGATGGAAAATGACAATGTAGTGGTACAAAAAAAAGTCAGGTATAGTTCAAAATGTTTTGCAGCCATGTAGGTGGTGCATGTTCTTGAGCTTCTTTATCAGTTTCAATATGATTGCGAGGAGGAGCCACATTTCAGAATATGACCGGTGAGAAGATCCAGTCTGTCAAAAGTAGGCACTCATCTTTGTGTTTTTCCAAAGATAAAAGTGTTTTTTGATACTTGAGGCGCCATCAGAGATGTAATTGCGGCTAAACTTTCACATTTATATACCAAGTTGATTTGTCACGAAATACAAAGACAAGGTTCTGGACAAATAGTACACGATTTCATGAACTTTAAACTGCAAAGTGCAAGATCATTCCGTGATTGGTGTCCCCCACATCTAACATTTGTAGCAATCTCAGCTTGGCATTGGGCAACCATTGCTATCCAAGGGTGCAAAGAGCAAGCAAACAAAGACATCAAATTTGCCGTATGGTAGGCCTATGGGTCTTTGTTGATCTGGATCCATACAGTATAGATGGCATCTTGGTCGAAACAGATGGAATATAGACAGTATATCTGCGTTGATTTGTTCAAATCCAGCAGAAAAACCGAACAAATCAATTATTCAAACAAGCGAGATTGGCATCAAATAAGGTTCTTGTTTATAGTTTGCAGAGTAAGACAGCAGTAGTATAGGCAAAAGGAGACCATAGCTGATGTGAATAGTATACATGTACACAGCTTTGCTGATCATCTAGTAAGACTCTGCTTATCTATCTCAATAGCTTATAGGAACCGCACTCGAAAAACATAGATGAGATTCAATTCTACAGACAGAGATAGGAGAAGAAAGGATCTCGCTGGGAAACCTTCGTAACAAAGGGATCCCAAAACTGGGGACTTTGTATAAAAGAGGTTGTTTTGATCTTGTGGGAGAATGTTCCAGTTTTCCCCAAGTACCACCTTGAATGAAATGAAAAATGTGGATATTTATACTTATGCAATCCCGAGAGATCGAGCACACAGGTGAAAAAGATGTCAAATGTACAAGAAAAAATACCCAGGCCCTAATTTAGAAAGGACACAAGGTAGAAGAATACCCAATCCAGCACCTTTCATTACAAATACTTTGGCCATCCGCTCGTCCTATTCGAGCAGCTTGTGCACCTGAATGGTGGGGTTAGGTTAGCAATGCGTCTTGAGGCACGTCTCTGCCCACTGCATTTGTTAGTATAGAAAGTAGTCAACGGTATATGTTAGCAGGAGTATATAAGGCATAATGATACAAATGCTTATTTTTTGACGTCGAATTGGCAGATCCGTTTCGCCATCATCTTGAACCGTCTTTACAGCGTTCGGCAGCTCTTTGAAGATCTCATTAGCTGAAGAACCCAATAGATTGATATCACAAATTACTCGGTGCTAACCTCAGACCAGCAGCCGAACGAAAACATGTTTAAATTTATTGCTTTTGTTTTGGTTGGAGAGGAAGATGATATGGATGAATGGAAGTGCAACCAAACCCACACATGACGGCTTTCTTTTGGTTCCGCCTCACTCTTCATCTATTACTTATTTCTGCAAATCACCCTTTTTCTTTTACCCTTCTTTTTTTACCTTTTTCTTTCTCTTCCTTCACTTTGATACACACTCTCTCTCACTCCCTCTGCTTGAAGTTCCACAAAAAAATATACTAACGTCATGAAAAAATCCAGTGATGCCATCGTCATATATCATCAGGACGACTCTGATCAGAGCGAGAGCGATTGCAGATCATCACCGAATATATCAACAGAAGTGGAAAAGGCCATAGATCAATCAAGCTCGCCAAAATCGCCACCAACACCTCAGCCTATCAAACTGACACCCAAGGGGGCAATCCAATTGACCAGCTCCTCTCCCAACAATGCCCCTTCCAATGCAACTACAAATGCCATACTGAACCTCAAGATCAATCCCTTCTTTCACGATAAACGCAAGTGGGACGATTCATTCACTGTTGCCGAAAAGAAGGAGTTGACGGGAAATATTGTCAAAGCCGCCAGTAAGATGTGACATGCTGATAATGCAAGGCTAGCTCTAATGCCGCTTTACATAGGGGACAACGACGGCGAAACATATGTCACACTGCAAGAGGAAGAATACACAATTCCCGCATCAAATCACCAAGACGAAGAAGACGACAGTCAAGGTGAGAATGGATAGGTGCTATATCACTGCACTCGTACTGACACAGGCACATAGAAAGCGATGATGTTGATGCATCCAACAAAAGGCCCGGCAGAAAACCAATGGCGGACGAAGAGTCGCTATCCGATGTAAGTTCTCGTGCCCCCGCAACTTGGCCTTTGTGTTTGACTAACCTGCATAAATCAGCCTGACCAAGATCCCAAGGTGAAGCGAAAGGCACAGAACCGTGCTGCCCAAAGAGCTTTTCGAGAAAGAAAGGAGCGATATGTCAAAGAACTGGAGATCAAGATCAAGCAGGTGCAAGACGCCCATTTGATTGCCACTGCTCAGCTGGTGCGAGAGAACCAGCAACTGCGAGCGATTATATATCGATTGGAATCCGAGAATTACGCCCTCAAAGGCATTCCCATGCAGCCATACCAATCACAAGCGCCGCCTCCTGTGCATCCGCCTCAGCCTCGCACCACTTCCAATTCGAGCAACTCGAATTCCCCTTATGCCAACATTGCTCCTCTCTTGCCCCAAACGCCCAATCAGCAGCCATTATTACTTCCAGCGTACCTGTCAAACTCACCAACAACTCCCATGTCCTCTATTCTCCATCCAACCTCATCTTCTGTCAACCAGATGATGATGCTGGCCTCCAGCCCAATGCAGCAATATCCAATGTCACCTGTCGTATCAGCTGCCATACAAAGCACATCTCCTACACCATCAACAAAGTCAATATCCAAAAAAGTGCCCTCCAAACAGCGCAAGTCGACTCCTCCGCCTCCACCTCCCAATAACCAGCCATTGGAATATACCTTCTCAATTAGCACGCCCGCTTCATTGAGACCCAACGGAGGTGCCACTACTTCTTCCTCCTCTTCCTCAAAGCAAAGCAGATCAGAGCCCGTAGAGTTGGTTCAGTTGTATCCACCCGGTGGAAATCATCGACCCAACAACAACAACAGCAATACGGAATCATCGCTAAAGAAGAGTGACTTGATCATGCTATCACCTGGACATTCACAAGGTAGCCACCCAGCCAAGAAAGCTGCCAGCGTGACAAGTGTCAGTAGCAGTGGGTCTCTCTCCAACGCCACTGTGCCATTGACATCGGCTACCACCCCCTCTTCCTTGACCAATGGATACCAGGATGACGCCAGTAGTATCATGAGCGACAAAACGAGTTCGACAGTCAATACACAGCAACAACGCAGAAAGATGCAGCAGCTGGAGATTGACATGTTTGATTGCCATATTGACACTGAGGGCCAGCTGTTTTGCGAGAAGTTGTACAATGAAGTCTGCAACGATGCCTTTGACCGACTGCTATCTGAACCCTTGTTTGATCAAATGGGAAAGCTTAATTTATCCATCAGCACCTATCCAGTCCCCATTGTCACTGGTCCCATGTCTTTTGAGGAGCAACAACGCAACAAGGGCAAGAAGCAGGACGGGTCTACTGAAGAAGCACAACATGCTACAGCGGAGAAGGATACAAATGCCAGTGTTCGATCGGACGATGCCTCCTCTCCAGCGCCTACAATCACACCCACATCAGCAACAGCCTCTACAAAGCCGGCAACCAGCAGTGCTAGTAATTCATCCGCCCAACAAAACCAACAAGACCAGGATCGGTTATTAACTTGCCCTGAGATTTGGTTCATTTTAAATCAGCACGACAAGTTTAGCAATTTCACTACAGATCAGCTCTGTCAGGCTGTCAAGGAGCTTGCCAAATGCGCTGATAGTGGGCCTGTATTGGAAGAGTCTGGCCTATTTAACATCTTGACTAGAATGGATCAGGGACATTTGTAAATTATAATAAAGTATATAATATAGTATATAGCCACTCCATACTCCTCTGTTGAAGCATCCTGATCTGATCAATTGCGAATTTATCCACAGTGTAACTTGTACGCACAGTAGTAGTAGTAGATATGCCATCCATAATATCAGACTTGATTCCGTGGAATGAGCATGAAACAATATCTCCGTCTAGAAAAAATTTCTCGATTGCGTTTATAAAGTATCAAGCCGATTTCATATAAAGGTTAGAATTGATACGAATATTTGTCACAGAAAAGCCGAGGAATTGCTCTATTTATAGATGTTAAATAAGTCTGTTTAAAAATATCTTGATAGTCTTGATATTGACCAAATCATTACAGAGACATGACATACCACTATTGGGGGACCCTGCATCCAAAGAGTCATTGTATTACATTTGTTTACTGGGGGAAGAAAAAGAAGGGTCATATTTCTGAGAAAAGGGCGACTCAACAAATGCACGTTTTAGTGATATCAACATGCATTTGGGTAAGTCAAGTATATGAATCGCACGAGAAAACAGGTAAATGGGATGTTGGTGTCCACCTGTCAAAAACTCAGGTCTCCGCGGATGCACTATACTTTCCAACAGATCAAAAGAAGGCTTGTGCGTCTGTGGTTAGTAGGGCCTTGGTATGTTGTTGTTGCAACAAGTTAGCTACATGCGTATACCCAACTACGATAAGACACTATGCTAGCACGTTAAGGGTCTATTGATTCGTATATCCCATCAAACACGCAAGCCTTGCTTGACCCTCTCCTATCGTTCGGATATTTAACACCCAAGATTTGTCAACCAACAAGTTTCACAGCGTCTGTTCAAAACTGATCCCAAGCTAAAAATATTCACTTGAATATATATAAATCGACCCAAACTAGTAGAAAAAATCAATTGTACTTTTTATCTCCTGTCAATTCTGCATGTTTATATCTAAATATCTTCAAGGATACAACACACCTATTGTGCAGATTGTGTTTCTGGGTCTTGTGTGTCTGTGCTGCCCTGGCATGTTCAATGCATTGTCTGGCCTAGGTGCAGGTGGTTCCATGAGCAGCAATGTGGCATTGGTAGATGCTGCTAATGGTGCTCTTTATGGCTGTTTTGCCATTGTGGGTTTCTTTGCTGGTTCAGTGACAAATACATTGGGCGTCAAATACACATTAACCGTAAGTACATGTGCGACATGTTGCTGTGCAAATCACTCAACCCCATCGGACGACTAGGTTGGATCTATTGGGTATGCTATCTATTCAGCTGCTTTCTGGGTATATGATCGTAAGCAAGTGTCTGGTTTCGTGGTCGCAGCAGGCGCTATTCTCGGCTGCTGTGCTGCACTTTTTTGGAGTAGTCAAGGCGCCATTATGATGTCTTACCCTCAAGAAAAGGACAAGGGAAAGTTCATTGCCATCTTCTGGGCCTTGTTCAACTGTGGTGGTATCTTGGGTTCGTTGATTGCGCTTGCTATGAACTTGGAAAACAACACTGGCGGCGTTTCTACCGGAACATACACTGCCTTCGTCATTATCATGTTGATTGGCGTCGCATTCTCTCTTACATTAGCAAATCCATCTAATGTTGTGCGTGCAGATGGCTCTCGAGTAGCTATCGCGGAGGCTGCTCACTGGACTACAGAGCTGAGAAATGTACTGAAGGTTTGGAAAGAATGGCGTATGCTTGCTTTGATCCCTGCGTTCCTGGCCTCCAATTGGTTTTATGCATACCAATTTAGAATCAATTCCATTTACTTTGATCCTTCTACTAGAGCGTTGAATGACTTACTGTATTGGGGTATGCAGGTCATTGGCTCCATGTTGATGGGCTATCTGTTGGATTATAAGCATCTCGCTCGTCGTACGCGCGGTTTGATTGCTCTAGGCCTCTTGTTTATATCCTTGATGGCCATCTGGGCAGGTGGTTTTGCTTTCCAAATGACCTTTGATGCCGATTACAGTGACCCTATTCGCTGGACAAATAGCCGTTTTGGTGGACCTTTTGTGCTGTATATCATGTATGGCTTTTCTGATTCCATTTATCAAACGTACCTGTACTGGTTAATGGGTGCCATGTCGAATGATCCTGCTTTGTTGGCTCGTTATGCTGGTTTTTATAAAGCCATGCAATCCGCTGGTGCCGCTGCTGCATTTGGTATTGATTCCTCTGCTATTCGCCTTAGATGGGAATGTCTCATTTGCTGGCTCTTGGTGTTTATATCTTTTCCCTTGATCTTTGTTGTTGCTAACAAGGTGACGGAAACCAACGTGGAATCAAATGTGCTGGAGGGCGATATTTCGACTGAGCAAATTTCTGCATCATTTGCTTTTGATGAAAAGCCAATGGAGAATGCAAAAAACCTTGCTTAAAGAGCCAACTAATTTTGCTCACTGTAAATACTTTCTACTATCAATTACATAATATATCCAGCTCATTACAATAAATAATGTAAATAGCCTATTCAATTCGAGATGTAACCATTCAAAGTAAATCGGCCTCATGTCATTTAAGATTTAGATTAATATGGAGAGCATGATCTTCTCATAAGCAAGGCACTATTTATTCGCGAGCAAATAATGTATAGTTAATACATGTCTACCAATTTTTCATGCATCACTATGATTGCAAGGAAGATGATGATAATGAAAATGACATTTTCAATAATTTCAGCTAAACGTAAGAGCTATGTAGATATACCATTAGTTACCCAAGTAAGCATCACTATCCTTAGCTTACTCTGGATTTTGTCTGTAAATAAGAGATAGGTTATTAGGGCCAATTACTCGATACGGCTTTACAAGTATCACTTACATTGGCGCTTGCTTGAACTTTTGCTTGTATGATCTAAATGTATGTAGAGTCAAGCGTTACTTTGCTGCACTCAATCGAAAATTTGTCCCCTCTACTTACATCCGCCTGCAATTCGAATATTCTCGACTACAATACACAATGGCGCAATGATTAGCCTTGTTTATCACAAAGAGTCATAGAAAATCAGTACTAACCCATTGCTAAAAATCGGATGTATGTAGAAAACGACATGAATAGACTATCTTTGATATGCATTTATTTCATACTTACAGAATTCTCTGCTGCTTTCAACTGTCGTACGAGTAATGTTCAAAGAACACAGCGTGTTATCAGCAACTAAATGATGACAAACATGGTTGGAGAGGTACTTACTTGATGTCGCATATCCTCCAACTGATATTTTTTTCGTTATATGGGTATTATTAAAGCAATCGTTGCGTGTATGGTATTGCATTCTGTCATTACTTACGATATAGCGCATCTGTATATTATTTTGACAAGTTAACAACATATATTCAAAGACAAAATTTTGTTCACCTACCTTTTTTACTTCATCTTGAAGCTGCTTGATTGACTTTTGAATATCCATCAGTGTGATTTCCTGTGCAGACTTTCTCTTGTCTGGATCAGTGCTGCTGCTCATCTTGTAGTAAAAAGAAGAGTAGTGATAAGAGTAGAGATTACTGAAAGATACTATAAAGTGTAAAGTGAGGTGAAAGGAAAAGCTACTGATATATCCAATTACTACTTTTATACTTCTTAAATGTCTCGTTTGGCAACAATTTAGGTCATCAATAAGGAAACCCAATAAAATTTCAAGATGTAAACTAGTTTTTTGCTGCATCACCATCATAACAACCGACCTTTAGATTGACAACATAGATTCATGAAGCATAGGTAACATTTACGCAGTGACCAACAATTTTTTTAATTAGCTCAATGCTCATTCAACAGTCGAATTCTGCTATGGCTGATGCTGTCTTGTATAAATATGTACAATGTACAATTACGTCTACTAACTACTAAAGAATCCCACTTTTATTGAAAATGCATGTGTATTATACTTTTCATTATGCTAGGATCTACCGCATAATAACGGTGAATTATAACACAAATAAATTTGTTGTCTACCTTGTAGCAAGTGGATTTTATGTCATGGTTAGCATGATTTACCCAAGGAACCTAGAAATAAATCAAAAAAAGCCTAATGTTAATCATGACTAACGCTACAAACTTAACCCAAATGTACGTATGAATACACTCCTTTCTTTATACAAATCCAACGTTTGTAGCTCATTTTAAACACAAAAATAAAATGCAGTAGATTGTTATAGTATTTCATAATTGCTTTTATTATTTATTTAAAAGTATTAAACTAGTTTTTATTGCAGTAATCTCAATGATCTATCTCACTTGTTGTCCAATCATTCAGCCAATCCCGTCGCTAGAATGGGCTCGACACACACAAAAATCCTAGAAAAAAAATGCGAGGGTTTCCCTCTGTTTTTTCGTTAGGCG